>PVIJ01000275.1:0-226648 GCA_004024925.1 Scalopus aquaticus
TGGCTGGGGATTGAACTTGTCCTGCAGTGGCTGCCGAAAGCTTCATAGTGCTGAGACTTAACACCTTGCGCCACCAGGGAGGCCCATAGAGGGAATTTTGACAATGGGAAGCCTTGAGTCACTTCGATGTGAAGTGTGAGGATAACAAGGTGTGGGAACAAGGAGTAAGTTGACTCAGGTCCATCTCCTAGGGTTCTCCTTACATTTTGTTCATCTTCTACATACTTTAATTGACATGAACTCATCTGTCAGCTGAAATAATTGTCCATTATGTATAGATGACTTTTGTTTCACTGGGATATTGAAATCCTTGTAAAACTGTAACTGCAGTTTATTCTCAGAGCAGATACATGGTGGCAGGCAATGGATTGCAGAAGCGTGTAGCACATAACTGGGCCTCTGTCCAGCTCTGTTCTCTCTGAGAGAAAGAAGTAAACAACATAAGAGAGAACACCATTCCTTGCTGTTGGGGGTTGGCAGAAATATTTTTAGCTTTTGGATATGATGAATTGCCTAATATTTTTAACTAAGTATTTTCCGGAAAATGTGGCATCCAAGGGACCAGGAAATGAGGTCCCCAATACCAGAGGGATATCCTTAGTTTCATTTTGTCAGCTATTGGCTGTGGGTGTTGGCTAACAGTATTCAAATTGTGCCATTATTCATGATCCTTTCCAGTGGAAATTTTTTTTTCAAAGTTGAAATTTTTTTTAATTAAAATAAAAAATAAAAACCCTCCCCCCAGTACGGTAGTACTCAACATTTATCTACACTCAAAAGCATGAACATTATATCACTAACCTAGCCCAGAGAGTATCACTACTCTGCAAAAGCAGTGTATTTGTTTTATAAGTAAGTCGTTCCTGTAACATCAGACAATTATAGTTCAAAAATGAATAATTGGTCATGGCAGAGATTCAGCTATTTGAAAAGTACAGTCATTTTTATCCGTCCCATTGCTTATTTGTTATGATTCTAACAATAGGATTCAATTTGTTCTTATTTAGGTCTTTTCCTTTTGTATGGGTACCCGGGGGTTTCCACTTTGCGTTATGCTGGGCTGTTCCATTTTGTTTTCACAATAACCCTGTAAAGTGGGTGAGTAAACTGAGGCTAAGATAAGTTTTTTGGCATTCATGTGGCTATTGTCATGGACAGGTGAACCATGGCTACTGTCATTGCATTGACGGATAGCAATAAGATTAATTCTGGAGGAGGAGAGCTGGTTTTAGTTATATAAAGGAACCAACAAGCGTCTAAGATGGAACTTAAAAAACTAAATTGCTCTGCATATTAAAGAAGCAAGGATGTTTAGATTGTGCACCAGGGACTTGAGAGGGCAGGATTCCTGGAAGCTCGGGGAACGAGCATGGTGGAGTGACCACATGGAGATTGACTGACTGTGGTCAGCCTCCTGGCAGCAAGTCATCCCAAGCAAGAAAAAACCCACTGGCTTTGGAATGCTCAAACTATTTCTAAGGACATTGAGAAATACATAGATTTCAACCCTATTTTTTTGTTTTTGTACTGTTTTAGATAACTTTCAGCGCAGTCGAAACTTAAAATCTTGTTATACTAAAGAATTTTGTGTTGTTAGCATTTTGCTTGTGTGGTCCACGTTTGGAATGGAGTGAGGAGGAGAATGAATACAGTTACAGGAGAGGATCTGAGTGGCAACTGAGAATCAAACTTTTTTGAAAAAAATTATTTATTTATGCATTCAAGCTGGGGTGTAGGCCAGAGGTGTGGGGTTGTGAGAGGATTCACCAGAGACAGAGTGGGGAGCAGAACAGGCAGATCCACTGAAGTACACTGCTGAGCGGAGCAGCAGGCGAGACAGGAGAGGTCTGCTGCACAATGTAGGAATCTCCCTGGCTGGGTATCGAATTCGTGCTGTAGTGGCTCTGGATAGCCTCATAGCGCTGTGCTTGACCCGTTGCACCACTAGGGAGGCCCTGAGAATCAAACTTGGAGTAAAAATTTAGAGTGTTAAGGAATGAATCATGAATGTCCCTTTTCTTAAAATTCTCAGAAATATTGAAGACGTACTGGACCTCTTGCAGAGTGAGTCGCTGACTTTAGATAAGAAAAGAAGGGACAATCTGAGAAAGGAGAGTCTTGGTGAATGAGGACGTTAGGAAATGGATGAAGGTAGTTAGCTAGAATAAGGGGAGCCCCAAGTCCAGTATCTTAAGCCCTTTATCAAGCTGAATGGGGAACAACTGGATGGGGTCAGGGTGTTCCCCTAACCCAGTAGAAATTGATGTTCAGAACACCAAATCAGTAACAGTCGTAAAGCAAAGGACCAAAGCTGGTTTCAGGAAGGCAGGCCAGGTAACCTGAGACCTCTGTGGGCCTCAGTAACCTAAGAGACTCCACAGGCCTCAACCAATCAGCAAGAGACACAATGCTGAGACCCAATGGCCAAACCCCCACTCCTTGCCCACTATACCTTTATAAACACCTCCTTCACCTCCCCTCAGCAGCTACCCACTTGGAATCCCTCTGCTCAGAGCTTTCCTGTCCTTCTTCCTAACTGATAATAAATCTCTTGCTTTTCTATTTAACGCTAGTCTCAATGACGTTTAATTCTTTCCTTGCTGAGACAAGTACTGAGAGCCCTTTGGGGTCCTTAGACCTTCCCTACCCCCACCCACCCAATTCATTGGAGCTCTTTGATCATATTAGCGGATGGCAGAGAAGAATCTTGAGAACTGTACCTCACCCAAAGTCCTGCTCTTTCCTTCTTGCTCATTGCCCTACAATGGAAACACAGGAAGAAAGGCGGGCAATTTAACTGCATTCATACTCTAACCTGATATTCCAGGCTGACGTGGACACATCACTGAGGACTCTCATTTCTCTTTCAACGTGTGAGAGCTCTTGCCCTTCCACAGATCACTACAGCATCAATTTTCACTGCTGTCCAGGAATTTCCTTTGAAAGACAATGAAAATCTCTAGAAATGACCATAGCTTAATAGCCACAGAGTTCTTAGATCAGCTAAAAGTAGATTTATTAGCTAAAAGTGGATTTGCTGTTAATGTGAAAGGGTCACTTTAAGACTGGGCTTGTTATATATATTTCTAGCAGAGTCCTTATATTTCAGCTAAATTTGGACTGATGCTATGGGAATGACTTGATCACAGTATTATGTGGATGACAAGAAATTTTATAAGAGTAGGGTTGGTAACAACTATGGGTTGGACATGATGAATTGATGTAATATTTTTATAAAGATTTAAAAATATTCTTTTTAAAAAAATGAATGTCATTCTCTCTGTAAAACAATGTTATGTGGCATTCATTATCTCTATAGCAATGTCATTCTAAACCTTTTAAAAATGTAATAGATCTTTAAAATTGCATGTTCTCCAAGTGACTATTGAAGCCATCCCTCACTTATCACACATTGATGTGGAGAAAATACATTTTTGAAGCCCAGCTGGGAGATAGAAAATAAAGCAAGCACGGCATGTGAGTACTCAAAATAGATACAACTCAGGCCTTTACTCAAATGTGTGTTGATTAAATGAAGAATAAACCTATTTATGCACTTGTCTTAAAGAGAGTTCTAATAAATTTATATGTTTATTTTCCCCATCAACAGGGAATTAGAATTGGAGGATTAGAAGACTAAGATAGTTAAGTGATAGCTGGCAAAAAGATTATTACTGTTAGATGACCAAAACCAGTGTGTGTTTGGGGAGACATCTGAGAACCTGATGCTGAAGGCCTATAAAATGCAAACACAGCAAAGAAAGGCACTGCTATTGAAAATCATCAGTAAGAATAGCTTAGAGCTTCTCAAAGTGTGGTTCCCAAGCCAGCAGTGTTCAGATTGCCTGGGACTTTAGAAATACCAACAATCGTGTTCCATACCTATTGACTCAGAAATTTTGAGGTGATTCTGATGCACACTACTGTGTGAGGTCCAGTGGGTCCTGTTATAAAACAAGTCTGACGGGCTTCATTGTATTTAATAGAATGAGATGAATATTCACGATTTGGGTCATAGTGAAAGAGTTCTATATATAGAATATCTCATCCAAGAACGTAGGAAATTTACTGTGAGTGATTATACCTGGCCTAGAACTGGTTGAAACGTATTGTCCTGACACTATTGAAAATAGCATTCCCTTTCACTCTTGAAAGTATTTTTATTTGGTTGACATTTTATTTTTTTTAAAGATTTATTTATTTATGCATATAAGAACTGGTGTGTAGGCCAGAGGTGTGTGTGTGGGGACAGGGTGAGAGAATTCACCAGAGGCAAAGTGGGGAGCAGAACAGGCTAACTGACTGAAAGAAACTGCTGAGGGAGCAGCAGGTGGGGCAGGAGAGGTCTGCTGCGTCATGTAGGAATCTCCCTGTCTGGGGATCAAACTCGTGCTGCAGTAGCTTCCGATAGCTTCATAGTATTGAGACTTAACCCATTTGGCCACCAGGGAGGCCCCTAAAACTTACATAGTATCTTATATCCCACTTCTACTACACAGCTCACTTTCTAATTCAGGCCTACTGAATAGTTCATCCTAAAAGCCCAAATTCATTCTATCTCACCACAGAACATGGCAAAACTCAACACCAATTTCAAATGATATTTCTATAGGCCATTTCAAGGACTCATGCATTTTTTTTTAACCTTGGTGATTAAAAAATATTTAATTCAGGGTAAGAACAGTACAAATTTCTTAGAATTGTAATTTATCCTTGGCTCCATTATTTGCATAGAATCAAGAGCTACTGCCTTTGACACAGTTTCACCATTATCAATTTAGTTACAAGACAAAGTCTAATCTAAGGAGAGAGGACAGTGCTGAGACTTAGCCCTTTGCACCACCACGGAGGCCTTTGGTTGATATTTTAAATGTTTGCTATAAACAGGCTTAGAAAATTTACAGTCAAAAGGTTAAAATCAAAAGATGCATCACACACACACACACACACACACACACACAGAGCTCCCTTGATAAAGACAAGTAATAAGATTCTAGTTTTGCAACACTTTTCTTGCTCAGACTTACTGTCATTTTTCTTTGGTTAAAGGTGGATTCTCACCATTCCCCAAACTCAGTTTTTGGCTTTTATTCTTTGCTAAACAGGACCTGGCGACCACCATGGTACCCATACAACCCTATTCCAAACTGAAAATACGGGTCAGTTTGCCTTTGCCTTTTGCCCTCTTGGGAATTCATTTTTTAATCTCTGAAACTGTGCTCCTTGCTGTCTTCTCTTACCTCATCAGAATGTTATTCAAAGAAGAGATCTATAAATACATGTGTATTGAGAAAACAACTGAGTATCATCTCACCTTGGAAAGCTTGCATTTGAACAGGAGACACTGTGCTAAGTTTTCGAAATAATATGCTGGTGTTGTGCAGTGAGTGGAACATATTGCAAATCTCAGGACATGATGAAGTAGCAGGAAGTGTAAGTTTGGGGTCTTCTAAACTGAAACTGTGACCCCACTCTCTTAACCTACATTATGGACCAGTGATGGGATGTGATGCCAGGAAGTGTCCCAGCATTCAAGCTTTGTCAGTGACAATGAAGGAGTGTATCTTGCTCATCTCGATTAGTTCCAGAATCTGGAAGTAAATGCAAGTAAATGCAGTCACTGAATTATTTCTCTTCTCTTAGGTCTTCAATCCCCCATACCCTTTCCCTAACCTGACCAGATAATTTCTCCCTAACATCAAAAGCAGACACTAATGTAATTGAATCTGTAAATGAGGTTGTTTCACTAACTTAACTGTTAAAATTTATTTAATTTAGTGCTATGGATTCTTTTAGCTAGAGTGTTGGTACTTAGGATCAAGTCCAATTCTCTCATTTTGCAGATGTGGAAACTGAGGCACAGGGAGGTTAAATGTCTTATCTATGACCACACAGATAATTATTTCAATAATTAAGATGGAAGACCCAGGTTTCCTGATGTAATTTTCTCTCCTACTGCTCTTACTTGGATGCTTGGGGATGGGGATTTCATATTTAACTTCAATTTAGATCTTGTCATGAAGAGTAAGTAAATCGTTAAAAGTGGAGACTTTTTGGGGACTGATTTCATACATGAAGATATGAGAATACTTTTCTAAGCCTCCTTTGAGGCTTAGAAATCAGCTCCTTATTTGAGGAATAATAAAATTGGAAGCACCATCACTTAGAATCTCATTTAAAAAAAAGCAAAACCTGCTGCTGTTTTAGCAGAACACAGTCTGTAGTACGGTACACTTCCATTTACAAGTGAAACAATAAATGCTTATGCACATTTTTACATCTTTCTTTATAATAACAGGAATCCTATTTTAGTCAAAAGTTTTTTCAAATGAATGAGCAACTTCCTGCCCATTTCACAGTCAATTCTGAGAGAGCAAGATGATTTGGTTCTTAGCACAGTGGTTCCCAATAGCAAGCTTCTCTATTGCCCCCACTTCCCCCTGGGCTGAGGAGGAAGAGCAGCTAACCCTGGAGAGAGCTGGCACTTCGGGCACTCTCTTCCCCATAGTAGTCACAGACAGTAAAAGGGCAACGCTCTGTGCTTCCTGAAAAGAGAACCAGGAGCAAGGTTGATGAAAAAAATTGTTCAAGGTGTAAAATTTTATACAGCAAAAATTTCTGTTTTTTTTTATGAGAAAATGTAAGCATTGGTTTGGCAATTAATATATTACAGTGTTTGAATTCTTAACAGATTTAATGTATTGTGATAATTTAAATGTTCACACTTCATTAAGTTTTTAAACATCAACCATCTAGCAAGTATATTTCAGTAATCATTTAATACTGAGAGAGCATATTCCTTTCCAGAAACTTTTTTCTCAATTGACTTTTTTAAACAGAAGAAGTGCCGGTTTAAGTTTACCTTTTGTAACATTATGCTATTTCTCATAACGTCTTATAAGAGCCAGAGCAATATAAATGGTGGTATTTTTTAGCATGTGTTCAACTGAAGACAAATTTGTGTCTGCAGGGAAACATGGAGATCTTTCATTTAACTTCTTACAGAATAAAACAAAAGCAAAAAATCAAGGCCCAGGAAGGTTGAGCTTTACATGCTCAATGTTGGAGATATCAAGAGTGAAGTGGGCTCCACCTGGGGTTGTGGCTCCCAAACAAGAAATGATTGAACCTTAGATAGACTGGGTCGAGTCCCTTTTGTTTCTGTCATTTTTGTTTCCAAAAGATTAAAAATAATAATTTATTTAAATTTAACCCTAAGTTTTCTATTGAAGTTCTGTATTTTAAATAGAAGGAAGGATACAAAACAAAAGGGTAGTAATAGAAAAGAGTGAAAAGGAAGGGGCAGCAAGGATGCCTCAGGATCTAGTTTATTGGAAATACTATAAACTACCCTTTCTTTCAAGAATATCTTTTAATTTTATCAAAAGTAGAAAAAAAACTAGTTATTAGTTCTTATTACTTTATGTGTTGAAGGAATTCAGAAAATGTTTTAAAAAAATCAGAAAATACTCAATGAGAGGCCAGGATAGAATGAGCGCTAAGACAAGGAAACCAGTCCCCATGACCAAATCTTCTGAGAAAAGAGTCAGAGTAAGAAGCTATGTCTCCAAGTCATCCACTTTCTGTGCACAGGTTGGTTACTCACAGAAATGAACTTAAGTTGTTTTTATAAAAGGAAAAGGCAAAAAACAAAACAAAACCCTTAAGTTGTAATATTTATGTCTTGAAAATATTCTAAATATGAATTCAATTCTACTCAAGAGGAGAAAGGCAACCTTAACAGAGGAAATACTTAAAATAGCCCCAAAGAATTAGAAAATTACTCAAAAGACAAGAACTCATGAATCAGTGTAGTGAGTGTAAACTTTGTCTTCCTGACACATCATGTATTGTGGAACCATATAAAGTAACAAATCAGTAACCAGGGAAGAGTAGCTTGACATTGTTTTTCTTCACTTTAATGAAAATAAATGATGAGTTAATTGAAATACATGTAGCAAAATCCAACATGAAGCCATGTTGGAAATGTAACAGATTGATTATTATGCTCTGTAATATCAACTTACTTTGAATATTCCATTATGCTATTTCTCATAACTTCTTATAAGAGCCACAGCAATGTAAATGGTAGTATTTTTTAGCATGTGTTCAACTGAAGACAAATTTGTGTCTGCGGGGAGACATGGAGATATTTTATTTAACTTCTTACAGAATAAAACAAAAGCAAAAAATCAAGGCCCAGGAAGGTTGAGATTTACACACTCAGTGTTGGAAGATTGAATATTCCAACTTAAACTCTCTAAAATGCTTAATCAATAACTAACCCATGATGACTATTTTATGTCATATTTATTAAATATTTATGATATATTTGTCAGAAGCATTGTGGTAAGTGCTTTTGCATAGGTTATGTCATTCAATCTTTCCAACAATTTTTAAGATAGATACTATTATCATCATCATCAAACTTTTATTAATGAGGAAACTGTGACCCTGAAAGTTTCCCTTACTTGTCTAAATATTATACAGCTGATAGTGGTAAATTTAATATTTGAAGCAGAAAGCCTGAGTTCTATCAATACTCTAAGTGAACTTTATCATGGACAAAATGTACATGGTTCCTGGCCTCCTGGAAATTAAAAATCTAACAGATTTTTTTAGATGGTCAGTTTTAGAACAGTAATATTAAATGAGGTCTTCCCTTTAAGATAGAGGCTAGAAATTACATCCTGAATTTCTCACAAGCATTTTTCATATTATAGTAGAGACCATCATATATTTCAAGGTTGATGAAAGATGGATATTAGCCCTATTGTTAGAGGAAAAAGAGAACCATTCAAATGCCAGGAGAAAAAGAACAAAGGAATAGTCTATAATCGAAAAAGTCTCCAGGGAACTCAAGCAGATATAAATCTTTAACATGCTGGTATTCAGGGAAATCCTGGGGCTGCCATCAGTGGATTGTTTCTACTGTGTGTTTATCTGATACTGAAATGAACTAGATGGGGTGCTGGTTGTGGATTCTGTCATCAGGCAGGTAGTACCACCTTGTAGAAGACCACTTGACCTGTGGCTGAACTGGGTCTCTTTCCTGGATCTCTTTCCTGCGCTGTCTGTTCTGTCCGGAGTCCTCTGAAGGTTTGCCCTCTGAGCAACTTGTTTTGACCCCCAGGCATGCTGCTCTCCTTCCTCTTGCTTCATTGGGATCAGAAGTCATATTTAGAAGACGCTGAACTTTTTCACAGGCCTTCATTCTCTCCTCAGGCCTCCCTGAAGTCAAATCAGTTTCTTAAAAGGAAAAGATGCTAATTTATTAAAGGCTCGAAACAAACCTAAGGGGACTTGGTGATCTTGCAGAAAGATAAATGTATTAGAAACTTTGAGTCATTTTCTTCTCTTACTTAATTTGACTAAAATGCAATTGTTATGAATTAATGCCATGATCATAGTGATATATGTTTTCGTGTCACCTCTCTGGAAGCTTTTCATTGGGTTAAAATACTTTGCTAAGGTATTGGGAATCCTAGTTCTTAAGAGCTAGAAATATTTATTTCCCATTAGTTGTTTTAGATTATTCAGATAAATTTAGCACTTATGTGATTTGCTCAGGCAATTGTAATTTACCTCTAAATGTGCTGTGCTTTGCTGAATCAGGAAAATTTTGTTTCACCAAAGGGGTAGTAATTATCCCCAAAGTGTGAGGCAGATGCTAATCATATTAAGGACTTTTTTTATATAGAGATGGAGATGGGAAACAATGCCATACATATAATTTATAATGGATTCTCATGCCTGTTGATTTTTATTGATGGGAAAAGGAACTGCAATCTAATGATATATGCTTACACCAGTGCTCTTAGTGTTCTTATGTCCAAGTAATACATCTTAGAAACACTAATCCTAACAACTTAGAATGCGTCTTTTTCTGCCTCAGAAATACAACTTCCTTCATGAGGCTATTTTGGGCATATTCCATGAACTATGCCTGAAAAATGCTGTAATGCATTTGACTTTGTTGAAAAAACAATTCATAAAAGGAGACCTTTCTATTTCATTCAAGTAATTTCTGAGCTTTGTCAGCTTAGTATAAATGTTTTATATTAGTCTACTTTATTTCTTTTTTACGTTTAAAATATCTTCTAGCTTATTTTAACTTGTCATGTTGCATATCCCTCAAATTGACCAAATATTTTGAAAAAAATTAAATATATGAACAATAATAATTTTAAGCAGTGTGTACTTTATATTTGCGTTACTTTAAAAATAAACACCATTTTGCATATATAGTTCCATTTACAATATTAGCATATTTTACAGATTTGTAATTATAATGGAAATACTGTATTTCACTAGTTGCTATAGCATCATTTGTTTAACCATATCCCTCTATCCTGTAGTAAAGCTCAAATGTGGTATACAGTTTTGGTGAAATGAATGACAAACCTCACTATTAAAAATACTATCTGGCATATTTAATCTTGAGTTATGTATTTAAGCATTTTTTTTGATGTCTGAAATCGTGTTTCATTCTTGGGCAAGGGAAAATAAAACTACTTATATGTGCTTCTTTAGATACAAAAGTTTCTCTTTCAAATAACAAATATGGATATGAAGTAGTCTAACAATTTTCAAGGAAAATAGTGAAGGAAAAAAGTAAAATAAAGTTCTTGAGATTATTTCTCAAGAGGAAACTAGCACATTATAAAATTGAGTTGAGGAACTTGAAGGTCTCAGAGTGAAAGTTGGGGGAATTTGTAGACTCAAGTGAAAATAAACAACTTATTTATATTCCTTGAAATGTATTTCAAATTTCTTAATGATATATGCTAAATAAACACAGGAAAGAGTCAAAGGAGATGAAAATTGTTTGGAAAAATTTCAGCTCAAAGAAATAAATACTTTTTAGTTCCACGAGTTTGTTTCATTACTTGTTTTTATTTTAGCAACCATCAACACTAACTTTATGTTACAACATAAAACTATAACAAGTTTCCAGATTACTTATGGAAAAGTGCTGTCTGCACTTAAAAGTAATATACTGCAATGACAGAAAGATGATTTTTGCAGGTGAAAATAGCAATTATTCTCTCAATAAATCAAATCTCAGCTGTGTGAAATCAATCAATGAAAGACAACTTGGTTCACTTCTTTTGAACTGATGCATTGGGTATCCTAACAAAATATTGAGATACAAACAAAGACATAGGAGAGAGATTATCCTTGTGCCCAGGAGAAAGGTCTTAAGTTCATGTTTCCCTGTCAATCAGGTTTTGTACCTAAAGATTTTGGCATCAAAGACTAGGAGAGGCTAGCATTTTAGTCAAAAACTATTTTGTATCTCATTATATTAACATATTCATAAGTGTTCAATTATCATGTCCAATGGAAATTATAAAATGATCATTGGATTTAGTTCCCCACTTTTTTACTAACTCTTGCAATTAGAAAAAGAGCTTCTAGAACTTTCTTGATAGTTTGGAAGAAAGTTCATCCCTCCCCAGTTGGGGTTAAGGGTTAGGCCCAGGGTTAAGAAGAAGCTCATTCCTTCCCATATGCCTAGATCTGTACCATTAAGAACTTAGACAATGCCCCCACATTTTTTCCTACCTCCTTCTTACCTTTCTTTCTTTCTTAAACCTTTTCAGCACTCCCAATTCTGCCACTCTCTTCCTTTATGACATGTAGACTATGCAGGAGAATCACCTCCAGGGCTTGTTCCCAAGCTCTCTCAAAAGCATTGACTGGGAATATTAGAAGAGGGTTTCCTGATTTTACCAAATTGGCAATTGTACCAAAATTCTCATGTGATTCTTATGCACGCAGAACTTTGAGAACTATCAATACAACTCAAATTTAAATACAGAGAATTCAAATACAACCTTAAGTATTGTCTTAAATATTGAGATTCTGTAACTATTTCCTTATAATGTATAGTACTTGAGAGATTGCAAAGTATTGTATATCTCATCTCATTAGATCCCTAGATAAATCAAATGAGATAAACACGGGATATTTTAATTTAACAAAGAAGTTAACAGGTATTTGTAAAACCCAGTGTCTGGCCAAGCCATAGCTGAAATGAAAAGAGATCGGCAGCACAGGCCTGTTGCCTACAGATAATACTGGCTGTTGGATGAAAACATTTATAGCTTATGCTTTTTCTTACATTATCTCATTTATCCTCCCCGATAAGTCTGTGAGGTAGATAAGGCAATACTTTTGACTTGTCTTACAGAGAAGAAAACAGATTCAGAGAGTTAAAATGAACTACACAAAGTCATAATATAGGGAGTGGCAGAATCTGTACTTGAACTCAGATTTTTAAAGTCCAAATTTTGCTTATTTTCCACTTTTTATTACTACTCAAGAGGCCAAAAAATGAAGAAGTTGCAATGAATCATAAATATTTTAGGATTTCTGATTGCTTAATATTTAATAATATTGCTTATGCCATGAAATGTTTCTTGTGTATGTTTGACTTTCTTGCTAGTGTAGCAAATATAATCTTCTTGATTTCATGACACTATTTTTATAACATTAGAAAACGTTTGGTGAAATAATTGCTTTAATAGCGGTTCTTTTTAAGGTCATATTAACTTTCAAAATAGAGCTAGAAAATCTAGTCATTATTTCTCAGCTCATTTTTTCCCCTTTCCTTTTTGCAGTACTTGAAACTGTTGAACACCCCCTTTCTTCTGGAAAACTTCTGTCAAGTGGTATGCTCTTGGCTCAAGCACTCCATCTGGCCTTTGCTGGCTTTCTTCCTCCTTTGACACCCAAGAATCATCTGTAGTTGCTTTCTTTTTGCCTTCATAGATTTCCCACTGGTCATATGTACATTTTAACCAGTTCAGCAGTTAGAATTGTTCAGATGATGCTCAAATATGTTTCTAACATTTTCTTTGCGTTCTGGACTTACTCAGAAACTCAATTGTGTGTACTCAGTATTTCTTGAATTAAATTTCTGTTTGATAAACATCTCATTTATTCCATAGATATGTAATGAGTGCCTACTATGTGTCACACAATGTCCTAGGTGTTTGGGGGTACTTCAGTGGTCAAAATAATGTTAATAGCCCTCATGAGCTTTACTGTTTTAGTGACAGAAAACAAAGAAGGTGGCAAAGAAACTATAAATATAAAAATACAAAAATTAGATTTTGTGTGAGAAGTATTATGAAAAAGGAAAGAAAAAGATAGAACAGGACAAAGATGAACAGGAGTAGTGATGGAGGTGCTGGTCTCATTTCCTATAATGTGGACAGGTTGGCTGTGCTGAGAAGAAAATATTCGTGGATTCTTCTTATTTTTAATTTAAGTAACATTACATCATATCATTATGTAAGTTTCAAGTGTGCATCTTTGAAAATCAACATCTCTATACTACATTACACTCACTACTAAATGTCCAATTCCATCCTTATGAGAATATTTAAAGATGTGAGTAATTTAGCTCTGTAAATGCCTTTTAGGCAGGGGAAATGCCTTTTAGGCAAAAGACCGGCCACTGCAAAAATTGTGAGGCACAAGTGTGTTTGGTGCATTCAAGGAATAGTGGTGGGAGAGGCCAGAGAGGGGATGAGAAGTCAGATTTTAGAGAGTCACATCAGTTCCTGTAAGGAGTTGTTTTCACTCTTTGTGAAATCAGTAACTGTTAGAGAGTTTTGAGCAGAAGTATGACATGATATATTTTACGTTTTAAAAATACTCTGACTACTTTGCCGAAAACACGTTATAGTGTGGTTAGATAGCACCGAGAGGCCAGTTACAAAGCTGTTGTAATAAACTGGACAATGCATGGAGAATGGTAGGGAAAGATTGATGAGAGATAGGCAGCTGTGGATATACTTTGAAGACAGAGCTATTCATAATTCTTGATGTCTTATGTTTCCCCTGAGCAACTACAAGGATGAATAGATCAACTGAGATCAAGATGTCTTCAGGTAAACAGGTTTGATGGGGAGGACCAGGAGATCACATTTGGACATATTAATTTTAAGGCATCTACCTCATGACCAAGTAGAGATGTTGGATTATAGGAGTCTGGAATTCAGGAGTGATATTGGGCTGGAGATATATATGTGACCACTGGTGGCATAAAGGAGGTATTTAGAGCATTGACTCCGAATGAGATCACAAGAGGGTGAGCATGGGTGAAAGACAAAAGGAACAAGGACTGAGTCCTGGGCTACCAAGACATACGCATGTAGGGAAAAGAGGAAGGACTGGTGATGGAGACTAAGTTTGTCTGTATGGTGGGAGGAAAAGCAAGAGAATATGAGGTTGCAGAGAGCAAGTAAAAGAAAAACACATGGTCGGGGAGGAGTTCATGCACAGTTGCATCAAATGTTGCTGATAGTTTAAGATGAGAGAAGAGAATTGATCTCTGAATTTAACAACTAGGTGGTCACTGGGAACTTCGCATGAACAGTTTTGATGGAGTAGTCAGATGAAAGCCTTATCGGAAGGAGTGAACAAGAGAGAGATGTTAGATACAGTGAATATGGACAACACTTTTTTTTTAAAAAAAGATTTATTTATTTATGCTTAAAAGAGCTGGGGTACAGGCCAGAGGTGTGGGGTCATGAGAGGATTCACCAGAGATAGCACTTTTGAATTGATTCAAAATGAAAGTATAAAACTGCACCATTATCCTCCTAAATCTATTCTTTCTCTAGGAAATTTTCTTTTCATTGGTGGCATCTTCATGCTCAGTCACTCATCTGAGCCAAGGAGGCACATTTTACTCCTTTCTTTGTCTTGTGTCTTCTTCCCCCACCCCCACAGTACATATTAATCCATTAGCAATCCTGTCAATTTTATTCTAGAAGGCAGTAAAGTATACTGCAAATAATATGCACTTTCAAATCAGACACATCTAGTAAGCAAGTTATTTCATCTCCCGTAGCCTCACTTAAAAAGAATACTAATACAAACAAAATCTTATTTTTTAAGGCTTAGCTTAAATTTCACATTGGTCTCAGAAACTTCTTGACTGATAGCATCCACTTCATCTGCCAACCAAAACTCTCTTTCCTCTGTTCTTTAAAGCATCATTTATTTATTTTAAAGTGCATAAATCATTTAAAATAATTATTCATGCAGTGTTTCTTCTTTCTCCCTTTCTAGAATATATGCTCTCCAAGGGCAAAGATCAGACATGACTCATCTTTGTGTCCATTTAGTATGTAAGACTGTTCCTGTACTTTGGAATGGCTCATATGTGTGTCTTGAATTGAATTATTGGGTCCTTTTACTGCATTTTTGACTTTAAAATAGAAGTTAGTGATTTAAAAGTTACTCTTATCACCTGATTTTCTTAATTGTCCAATTTTACTGCTAGTGATAATAAATTACAATAACCCAAAAGGCACTAAAAATAAAGCCATACCTGAAATAAATACATTTCTTCTTTACCATGTCTAATATAGTAAAACAGCAGAATTACTTCTAATTCAAGTTGACAAAGAGATATCCAAACTGAAATTTCTTTTCAATCATTATATATAAGAGCTACATTGGTAGAAAAGCCATTACCTTTACTTATTTCAACAGGTTCAACATTAAGTATTATCTATTCTCTCTTCCCCTTTTTCTCCTCATTGTTTTCATCTCCTTTCAACTTAATTTAGTTGAACAAATCAATGAAAAAGAGTTGCTTTCAAAATAGTTATCACAGTATCATCAACAAAGATTGTTAAATATATATTTCAAATAAATTCTTTCAAAACCAAAGGCAGATCAGTATTTTGAACAAAACTATGCAATACCAACTCTGTCATCTCACAGATTCAAACTGGGAATTCCAGAATATGAGATTAGCAATAAATAGCAAATCCAAACACATCCCAAGAACTTTCTTTGTGATGACATATGCCAGTTTAACATATCAAAACAATGATTTGTTCCCAGGATCACTGACAAATTCCTCAAATAAAAATGTTTCTATATTGCCTGATTCTTAGAAGGGAGCAATATCCTTTGATGCAATAAGTATGTAAGTACTGGTGTCTGTTGTGGACTGAATGTTTGTGTCTTTCCCCAAATTTGTATGTTGAAATTCTAACCTCGTCGTGATGGCACTTTGGGATGATGGGCTTTGGGGAGGTAATTAGGTTTAGAAGAGATTACAAGGGTAATCTACTACTATGGGATTACTGTCCTTAAGAAAAGGAGACCTGGGTCTCCCTGGTGGGGCAGTGGTTAAATGCTGCACTGTGGAGCTGTCGGCAGCTGTGAGCGAGTTCCACACCTGGCTGGGGAGAGTCCCACGTGGTGCAGCAGACCTCTCCTGCCTCACCTGCTGCTCCCCTCAACAGTGTATTTCTGTTGAGCTGCCTGTTCTGCTCCCCACTCTGTCGCTGGTGAACCCTCTTGCCGCCCCACACTTCTGGCCTATACCCCAACTTGTAAGCATAAATAAATAGATCTTTAAAAAAAAAAAAAAGAAAAGGAGACCAGAGCTCTCTAGTACCATGTGAAGACACAATAAGAAGGCAATCATCTGCAAACCTAGAAGAGCATTCTTGTCAGCCATGGAATCTTCTGGCATCTTGAACTTTCTAGCCTCCAGAACTATGAGAAATAAATGTAGGTTGTCTAACACATCCCATTTATGATATTTTGTTATAGTAGCCTGAAACTGAGTAAGGCAGTAGCTGTCTTTTATTTTTTAACATTTATTTTATTTATTTATGCACACAAGAACTGGGGTGTAGGCCAGAGGTGTGGGGGATGAGAGAATTCACCAGGGACAGAGTAGGGAGCAGAACACATGGATCTACTGAAATACATCACTGAGGGGAGCATCAGGCAGTATGAAGAGTTCTCAATAGCTTGATAGTGCTGAGACTTAACCCCTGTGCCACCAGAGAGGCTCAACAGTAGCTATCTTTTATTTTCCAAAGAAAGGCACTTTTATTGTCATTCTGTTTTCACCACAAAACTAGGCTAGTGAATTCAACTGTGATTACACAGTACTTTACATTCAGCAAATATTTCCTAGGTGCTTATTATGCTTCAGGCACTAGCTAGATACTTTCGTATGTATCAACACCTTTAATTTTCACAATAATCTGGGAGGTAGCACTCTCGTTCCCGTTTTATTGATGGGGAAGGAGCAGTTCAGTTAACCGATCAGTTAACCGATAGAACTAGTAAATGGGATTGTTGACTCCAGGAAGGAAAAGTTTGTTCTGTCTCATTAATTGCTAGTATTTGAGCGGTTAGCAGAGAGGTACTGGTATCTCTGTAAATGGAGGTTTGATAAACGATTCAAAGTAAGTAAGTAATAAAGATGGATTCAGACATAGGTCTTCTCCAGTGAGTGCTGCCTACTATAAAAAACACTGACTGATGGGCAGGAGTTGAACTGACACACCCAGGGTTGCAAGTGGCTAATTTGGTGGGCTTCACAGCAACCTCTCCTCTCCTAGTACAGGCACATGGTGCTCCCCTGAGCTCCTTGCTCACCAAAATCGTGTCAGCACTGCCTACCTTAAGGAACACTGACTGCTGGGCAGGTGCTGAACTGATGCACCTGGGACTGCTGGTGGTCTTGGGAAGCAGAAAAACTGAAAAGAAACTTCCCCAAGGAAGACATACCTTATACCCGAGAATGGCTATTATCCAAACAAACAAACAAACAAAAAAACCAAAACCCAAAGAAACAAAGAAACAAAAACAAACAAAACCAACCAAGTGTTGGAGAGGATGTGGAGAGAAGGGAACCCTAGTACATTGTTGGTGGAAATTAAATTGCAGGTGTTATGGAAAACTGTATGGGGATTCCCCAAAACATTAGATACAGAAATTCCACATGATCCAGTTATTCCACTTCTGGCTATTAACACCTCCCTCCCCCCCATACAAAAATACTAATTTGTAGATATAAATGCACTTCCATGCTTATTGTAGCATTATTGACAATGTCCAAGAGTTAGAAACAACTTAAGTGTCCACTGACAGATAATTGGATAAAAAAGATGTGGCATATGCACATAATGGAGTACTTCTGATTCTGCAACAACATGGATGCGTCTAGAGGATATTATGTTTAGTGAAATAAATCAGAGAAGGCAAACTGTGTATGGTTATATTCATATCATATAGAGAAACCAACAAGTGGATAAACTAAAAATAAAAATAAATGTTTATATTATAAGATCAAATTAGTAGTTACCAGAAGGGGAAGGGGAAGGGTTAAATTGGGTCAAAAGGGTCAATTGTATGATGAAGGATGAAATTGAACTTTCAGTGATGAACTTTATATAGTTTAGAAAGATGCTGATTTATGATGCACAGTTAAAACTTATGTTACAATGCAGTGTTATATTTACTTAATGTTGTATTTACTGAATTACTGATAAAGTTGTGACCATTTGTATTAATTTATCTGTAAATAGCTTATTCTCTATTCACTAATTTCTGCTGTTAATTTTTCTATTGGTTTTTAATATTTTAGTATTGATTAATAAATTCTTTTTTGAAAGTTAGAGAAGGCTTGTCTTTTGCTTCTCATGTATGTTTTTATATATATGGGAATTTTTGTTGACTAGAAATGTTTAATTTCCATTTGACAAGGCTGATTAGTTTTTTTCCCTTTCAATGGCTTCTGAATTTCCTGTTTTATGAGAAAGACTGTCCTAATTTAAAGATTAACAGCAACAAAAAAATCATTCATATTATCTTCGTAGTTTGATATCTTTATTACTTTTTTTGGTATATGGTTCATGCATTTATTAAAAAAAAATTATTGTATGCCTACTGTGAGTCAGGCATCACATATTAGTGAAAAAACAAAAAGCAGAACAAACAAAAATGTCTGCATTCATGGATTGATGTTTGGTCACTTAGATATCATTTAATATAATCAATTTGATTTGCTATGAGATTGTTAATTATTTTAGCATTAGATTAAGAATTGAGCTATATGAGGGCCTCCTTGGTAGCTCAAGGGGTTAAGTCTCAGCACTATGAAGCTATCAACAGCCACTGCAGCACCAGTTTGATCCCCAGCCAGGGAGATTCCCACATAGTGCAGCAGACCTCTCCTATCTCTCCTGCTGCTCCCCTCAGCAGTGTATTTCAGTAGATCCGCCTGTTCTGCTCCCCACTCTGTCTCTTGTGAATCCTCTCAACACCCTCCCCCCCACCTCTGGCCTACACCCCAGCTCTTGTATGCATAAATAAATAAATCTTTAAAAAATATATATGTTGTGATTTCTCTACACCTGCATTTCCAACCCTTTAACATTTTGACTGCTAGACCCTTTAACATTTAACAATTATTGAAAATCCCAAAAAGATTTCATTTCTCTGGGTTGTAGCTTTTAACACTTAATGGTATTAGAAATTAATGCAGAAAAAGTCAAAAATATTTTTGTAATAATTCATTTAAAACATTAATAACAAATCCATTATATGTTTATATAATGTTCTTAAATTTAAAAAGTACATTTTCCGAAATAAAAAAGAACAATTTGTGAGAAGAGTAGTATTGTTTTACAATTTTACTTTAAATATATGGCTTAATGAAAGATAGTTCTATGATCATATGTTTTTGCGATCAATCTGTAGTGATATTACATCGTATAGCTTCTGAATCTCTCTGGTATGTACTTGTGAGAGACAGAGCGTGGAAAAGACAGAGGACATTTTAGTAGTATTGTGAAATTAGGTTTGATTTTTGTGGATCCCTGAAAGGGTCTCACGTTTCCAGACCACATTCTGAGAGCTACTGCTCTAAATCTTGTCACGGGTTTTGAAAATAAATTGAACGTCCTATATTTATATCAAAGTTTCTGTTTCTTGTGCCATCTGTTTCTTGTTCTGACCCTGACTGTTAACTCTATCCTGTCTGGATACCAACGGACAGTTCTTGGGGATGATCGGAATGCAGGGAAATGGAGATAGAGATAGAGCATGAATTCCACTTACTGACTCCCAGAAGGCAAGTTTCTGCAAACCAATTAGGATGCAGCCACATCAACCGAGCCTAGGTGGCGCTCTGCTGCCATTCAGCTTTTCTGAACTTAGTGGGCCCTGGTGGTCTTGCTGCAGAGGCATAGTGTGGATAATTGAGCCTAAGGCAAGGTTAACTGAAGGCAGATCTCTGGGGACTCAACCAGTGGTAGCCAAGAGGATGTTGAGTCATCTGGGAACAACTGTGGGTTCTGATTAGGGTGGAGGCACTAGATGATGTGAGTGTAGCCTCACTGTGATTGTTCGCAAGCAAACCAGGTGAACAAGGGAAATAAATATTCCTCAGACCAGAAGAGGCAGATGACACAGGACACTGCCCATAGATCTTGCCTCTTTCCTGCTTCAGGAGGATGGAACATCACAGTCTTTCTTCATCTACCCAGATACCTTCTTAGGAAGAATAGTAAGGGAAGGGAAAACTACTGAGAAACATTTTGTCCCAAGAAGACTATAGGCAGTTCCAAAAAGGCCTGTGTAAATGATTTAATCTTAATGACTGTTTAAGTTAGATTGGACATTTTGCTTTTTTCAACCACTAACCTCTGATTGAGTAAAGTTACTCTAAAGGAAAACCAAATTAGTTGCAGAAAACGTAAAGGAGATATATTTTCTGTGTATTACAAAAATTAGCAGACTGTGTTTTGTTCACAACACATTGTTATTTGCAATAGGAAAGTGTCCCTACAGGTCCCAAGTGCTCTTGCCATTACCCAATCTCATGAATGCTCAGAGGCTATTTATGGATGACAACCCCCCCCATAAACGGTGAGTGCAATTTTTAAAATTGATGGCAGCTTTTTTTTTTTTCTGTCTTGAATCCAAATGTTGGCGGAAAGTGCCCCAGGCATTGCTGCATAATCTGAGTCAATCCAAACCTGCAGTGTCTTCAGAGATCAGGCTGTTTGTTGTCTGATGAATCCTGACAGAGACAAACAATTCTTGATTTTGGAGTAGTCAGTTGAATTGTTGTTCGATATGATCTGCTGAATTGTAGAATTGAGTGGAAAACAGATCCAAAAGAGCCAAGACCCCTCAACTATGGTTTCTTAAATGCCCTGTTTATTAAAGGGGTTGGGGCTGGGGGAACAATGTCTATACTAGCTGCATAATTTCATAACCAGAATTCAGAGATAACCCTGGATGATGACAAAAGTGAAGACTGAAAACTAAGCTGGGACATGGAATTTTAGGTTACAAATCAGGGTCTGATAAGCTTATTTTTTTTTTTGCCAATATAGCTTTATTGAAGGTAATTTTATTTGAATTTTTATTATGAGATCGCATTGACTTACAACACTATATATATAATTCAGGGGAATCGGCTCACACCTCCTCAGATGTACATCACCACGTCACACCCATTCCAGAGCACCCATGTTCTTTTAACACAGACCATTGCCCACCCCCCATACTTTGTCCACCCCCTGCCACTCCCCCTCCCCCTATAGTAGGCACAATTCTACAGTCATATTTCTACAATCTGTTTTTGTTTAATTTTGTCAATTCCTTTGTTTCGTTTCTCTATATTCCAAAAATGTGTGAAATTATCTGGTGTTTGTTTTTCTCCCTCTATCTATGACTTTGGTTTTGTGAGACCAATAGAGGAACCAGCTGTGCCACACTGGGCCCAAACTCCAGACTGTGAGATAATAAACAGGTATTGTTTTAAGCTAAGTCTGTGGCGATTTTTTAAAATAACAATAAAAAACTAACACAGAACAGCTAGAACATACTAAACACCTAGATAAATTTATTTTCGAATTAATCATTACTAAACAGATAAGTACATAATAAGATCAGAGTTAAGGAAGGCCTCAGGGTTAACTGATTTTATAGCACAAGGGTGTCATCAGTCACTGAGGTTTTTTTCATCTCTCTTCTCTGTCAGCAGCAGTGCTCACTCTATCCTCAGTTCTAAAGGGGTGGCTGCAGTAGTTCTAAGCAGAACACTAAACACCAAAACATGCAGATAAAGAAAATAGAATTTCTTTTGTGCTTCTTTATGAGTGAGGAAACCCCTCAAATAACCACTCCCCTCTGCCAGCGCCTGCTTGTTGTCCCCCAATATCTATCTTCCACTTTTGCCTCAATTACAAATCCAGAGTTTCAGCTGGACACATAATTGTCCAGAATAAAGATTTTATGGCTAGGCATGGCCATATACCCGAGTTCTAACTCTTGGGATATAAGAAGCATTGGGAAGTAACTTCAAAGGAAGGGGGCATTTTTTTCTTTCTCCTTTTCTCTTGTTTGCTGATTGACTGGTAGGTAATATAGTGACCGGTGCTTCATTAACAATCGTGGAGCAATCATTAACCATCATTGGTGACCTTAGGAATGCTAGGCACGCATGGTGGAGCCCAGGGTCGGAGTGCTACACTCAGTCTGAGTGATGGCCTTCACACTTCTTGAACATGTTTAAGGTTATGTGTTATTCACATTTGAATTCAGTTCCAAGTAATACATATTTACAGCTTCCAGGATTGTTTTTTTCATCTGAAAAAGGGTTGGAATGACCATGATCTGTGGAGAAGAATTCTCCAGGATATAATGGAGGCTGAGGAGTAAACCTGTGGCCTGTCTTTCCTGCTCTTTGAGGTCAGTGGACAGATGGAGGTAAATCATAGATGGACAGCCGGATTCTCAAGTGGTATCACTTTAATGGCTTTGAGATAAATTTTGTCTTTATAGTCCCCTATGAAAGAATTATATGATCCAAAATAAAACAAGCTTGCTGGAAAACTTTCATTTTATTTTCAAAGAGCAGCTAAGTTGGGCTATTCACTAGCTACAATTGAAAAGTCCTTAGAATGTGTCTTAGTTTGTGTTTCCTCAGAAGTCTGTTCAGTGACAGGGTTCAAATACAGGCAGCTTGTGAAGTGCAGGAACAGTGTAAGATGAGTGGGGTAGGGAGGTCATGTGAGATAGGAAGGGAAGGAAGCTAAGAAAGGGTGATTTATTAGCCAACCAGCACTGAAGACACTGGAACTGTGGAAAATATAGAATCCCTGTCTTTGAGTTATCCCTCCTTCCTCACCCCCCTTGGGACACAGATGCAGGTACCCACAGTGAAGTGTTGAGACATGATGGACTCATGAGTAGGACTATAACAGCTTCTGTGTATATTCAAAGGAGTAATTTACATGCCCACCAGTAGCACTTGCTTTGTATGGGAAATCACACTAGGAATGAGTGAGTTGCTGAATTACATCCTACATTGAGAATTGTTTCAGAAGTTTCCATTATTTCTAACTTGGAAGACACCTTAGAGGGAAACTACGTCTATTTCTTCATTTTACTAATGAAAAACTGACTTCAAGGATGTAATAATAGAGCACTGGGGTGTAACACCACAGCAAACACCTGTTTCTGACTGTGTGCAGCACAGATTTGGCATGAAGGGGTGGGCAGGGAAAGCTTTTTTCCCCTCCAAATCTCCAATTAACTCCCTTCTCTCTCCTTTAATATGGACAATTTATTTAAAAAATTATAATGCAAATAAAGCTTCAAGTCTCCTTTCTCTCTAATTTAAACCACTGGACACACCTATGGACCATCTAGGACCACCTAGACCCATGTTTGGGTCTAGGGCCTTGAAATTTTTACCATTTTGGTTAAGAAGAAAATAGGAGGTAGCTTTGTTTAAATAAAACAGACAGAAATAGCTCCTCTGAAGTTAAGCATTAAACTGCATTCGAAACTGTTGAAAAAAATTTCAAGGATGAAAAAAGCGGGAACCAGTTTACACCTAAGCAGGAATTTATTCTGTTGAGTTGCTGTGTAGTGGGCAGCCATGCCATCTCCACATGTGGAGTGTGAGTCTGTTAATCCTAAGCAGCCTGTTTAGCTACCATTTTTGTTACCTGCAGTTCTACATTCCTATACAAGGTCAGAACTGCCCGGTCAATCAGTTATAGGACCCAACCTTACAAGGTGCCTTTCAAATCAACCAAGAGCAGAAAGGTCGATCACCCTGGGGAGTGTATGCATCATGAGGTATGACTGGGAATGCCTGGGGGCCGTTGACTGATGGTTGACAAGGGACCCCAGAAGCTGATGAGTGGAACGCCTTGTTGATAAGATTGGAACCATGGCCAGGGTTCTGGGGTATGGCTTCGATTGCAACACTCATCAAGCAGATAAGAATTATCTGGTCAGCAGACACATGTCCCCCTGAATACCTAGATGACGTAAGCACATCTCTTAGTTTCACCCATCTTTTTCTCTTTGTCCTTCTACTCCATGTAACTGATGCTGTATGATTATTCTCTCAATAAAAAGACCAGGATCATGCTTATTCAGCAGTATCCTGCATTGTACAGCCTGCTGCATGACTCCCGTTTATCAGTGTGGTGTTGCCGACCCAACAGCCAGGGTTCTTGGTTTTGAAAGGTTCATAATGCTTCTTTCTGCCGAGGCAGGGTTTTGAAGTTGGAACAAGTCAGTCTAGTAGTCTTTCTTGCTTTTGGTTACCAAGGGGTGATAATGTCTCTCTTGAAGACAGACTTTACTCATCAAAAGTGCCTCCTACAATTGACTTTTAGTTGGTTCCCTATGAGGTGGATCAGGCTGATAGATATTATTATCCCCATTTTAGAGACTAAGAAAGGAAATGTGGGCTCAAAGGCATCTGGCGTGGTGCTGGAGCTGGGCCGGCAGCCAGGGCTCTACTGACAAGAGGGCTCCTTAAGTGCTATTTAGTTGGTCTTTAACTCAATTAGTCCCAGAAACGTTGTTTTTGTGCTTGCATTTATGCCTTTGATCTCACTGAATGGATGTTTCTGTCCAAGAAAGTCTGTTGCTCACTCAAGGCAATGACGTGGATCAGGGCATCTTTTGAGACCCCTTTCTATGATTTTTTTTTTAATCTGTGCATACATTTAGAAATTAAAGAAGCCATGTGGCTTTAGGATCTGCTAATTACTCAGCGAGTAACCTTGCAAGTCACTTAATAAGCCTCAGACTTGGTTTCTTCATCCGTAAATGGGGTTGCTATGAGAATTACATAAGAGAAATGATGCAAACAATTTACCATAATGCTTGAGTATCTCATGCCCAAACTGTGGTTGGGCGAATCAGTTTTGTTTTAAACATCAAGTGTCTTGAATAAACCACTTTCACTACTTCTCATCTACCGACATGGTCAAAGGCAGCCATTTTCCTTCATATGTTACATTATAGTTCTATTCCACCCATTCCCTTCTGCCTTTTTATTGTCAATAAAGAGACCAGAGTGACTCTTTGAAAATGCTAGTTTGATTATAAAGAAACTACTCAAAGCTACCTGGTGGCTTCTCCTCCAATCCTCCCTTTCCCCTTAAGTCCAAAGTCCTTACTCTTGCCCACAGAGTCTTACTGGAACTGAGGGAGTTCTGCAAAATCTTCTCCTCCCTCTCCTCTCTATTTCAGCTACTTTGTTTTTCTTGCCATTCCTTCAATTGAGTATACTCCTGCCTGAGCCTCTTGACACTTAATTTTCCCTCTTCCTGGAAATATTTCTCAGATTCACTGCTTGGTTTTCTCCTTCACTTCTTGTGTTTTTCTGCTCAAATATTACATTTATCATCTCCTTCTCAACCTCCTTTGTATAGATGTATGAATCATATATTAATTTCATATTAACTCAGGTAATAGATGCTCTAACAATATTTAAGATGGTTAGAAAATTGTAATAAAAAGTATAGCTAACATATATTGAAGTATTGCTACATGCCATGAAATTTGCTTTCCCTTTGGGGGACAATCTATCTTCTCAATGAACTGTCACCTGCAATAGATCTCAGCTCACATGATGTCTCTGGCAAGGAATCTTCCTTGATTAATCAAAACAGAAATGATTCTTTTTTAAAAGAATTATTTATTTATGCATACAAGCCATACAAGCTAGGGTATAGGCCAGAGTTGTGGGGGCGGGGAGAAGATTCACCAGAGGCAGAGTGGGGAGCAGAACAGGCAGAATGACTGAAATACACTGCTGAGGGGAGCAGCGGGAGAGACAGGAGAGGTCTGCTCTGCCATGTGGGAAGCTCCTTGGCTGAGGGTCAAACTCATGCTGCAGTGGCTCTGGATAGCTTCATAGTGCTGTGACTTAACACATTGACACCAGGGAGGCCCCAGAAATGATTCTTCACTCCTCTGTGTTCCCTTAGAGATCAGTCTATACTGTTCACATTCCATTGCATTCTAGAGTTTTTAAAAATATCTTCTTTCAAATACAATAAAACATTTGGTGGCAGAGATCATATTTAGTTTATTTTTTAACAATATTTTATTTATTTATTTTTGTGTAGAAGAACTGGGGTGTAGGCCAGAGATGTGGGGGGTGAGAGGATTCACCAGCAACTGAGTGGGGAGCTGAACCGGTAGATCTACTGAAATACACTGCTGAGGGGAGCAGCGGGAGAGGCAGAAGATGTCTGCTGAACCTCGTGGGTTAGCTTTCTGATCTTGAATCAAACTCAGGCCATCAAGGTGGTCCATAGTGGTGGTAGCACTGAACCTTAACCCCCAGGCCACCAGGGAGGCCTCCCATATCTAGTTTAATCATAAAATGCACACTTCGCAGAACAGCTTCTCATTTTATAATCTACTCCTGATATTTAGGAAAAGCTACACATGCCCTTTCAAGTTGTATAAATAAAGTCAGGTTGATGGATAAGTATTAAGTGGGGTATTTCAGAGATAGTATTTTCATGGTAAACTTAGGTAAAAGAAATTGAAAATATTAAGCTATAAATGTCAATCAAATACATCATTAAAAATTTATTAATGTAAAGTTAAATTGTGTAGCATTATCTCCATAGGTTCTGTCTTCATGTCATAGAAACATCACGAACTACACATTTGTAAGGAATTCTTGTAAGACATGGTGGTCATTTCTTCTCACTTCTCTACAGTAATCCTAAATGTCTTTTCTAATCTTCTACGTATTTCTGTCTCTTATAATCCTAGAAAAATTACAAGAAAATTTTCACATTAGAGAGAAGTTAACTTTTGAGTATCACAGTTTCTTTTGGGGTATCAGAGTAGCCATATATTTAGGTAATTTATTATGTTCATGGCATTTTCAGATTCGTTGTTGCAAAAAAGCCTTAGGCATTGAGCTAAATCTTTTTGCTGCTTAATCTTTAAAATAGTCCTGTGAGGCAGGTAGTAGTAAACCACATGTCCATGCTTAAAAATCTTCTAATGGCTCCCAATTTCACTTACAGGAACCTCAACGTCTTACTGTGACTATAAGACTTAGCCTACCATGACCTTGCCCATTTCTTCCGCTCCATCTCTTACTAACTCTACCCACCTTACCCCACCCTGTTTGCAGTGCTCTCCACCTTTCTTTAAGCTGCTGCCTGCTTCAGGGCCTTGCACCTGCTCTTCCTTCCTCAAATACTGCAATCAGATCTTTAGTGGCTAACTCTTTGTCCTCATTAAATCTCAACTCAAATTTTAGCTTCTCAGAGACACTTTCCCTGTATATATAAAGTAAAACACAAACATCCCCTACCCCACCAATGCTGCCTGCGTGGGTGCCAGATATATCGAATAAAAATAAAAAACACCCAGTTAAATTTGAATTTCAAATAAACAGTAAATATTGCACAAAATATTTAGGACATACATATACTGAAAAATTGTTTATTTGAAATTTAATTTGGCATCTGGCAATTTATCTGGCAGTCCTACCTCTATAGTCACTCTGTTATGGTGCCCTGTTTTATTGCCTCCATGGAACTTCTTACTACTAGAAATTCTGTTTTCTGTCAGACTCCTCACTCGAACAGAACATAAGGGCTCCATAGGAGTGTGGCCCCACTGCCTTTCACACCTGCATCTCCACAACCTATCACAGGGCCTGGTTCATAGTAGGTGCTCAATAATTATTCGTTATAAAGGCACGAAAAATGGAAAAATAAAACGCATAAAGAGATTGGTTATTCCTAGAGGACATAGAGCTACCTAGAGGAAAAGTGGAAGCAGTGCGGTGCCAAAGCTCAGGAACTCTTTCATGCTTTCACATTCTAGGGAGTTGAAAGCAGCGGAGGAGGAGAGGGGCGCTGTGTAGACTGCCTTTCAAGAGGCTTTTTTTTTGGGGGGGGTACTATCAGAAACCCTGTGTCAGATTTCGGGAGACCGGCTGAGTAAGCTAAAATGCCTTTTCCCATTTGCTTTGCAACAAAGCAAATGAAATAACCTTATGAAAATACACAAGAGTGAAAATAACAATCCCGCCTTTGGAAAGGGGTCAGAGGCAGTGCACATCTTCCGCCTCTTTACCCTCAGTAAATTCCCTGCCACTTAAGTACTGGCCTTGTTGTTAAGACTCGGGAAACCGCTAGACCTTGATCATAAGAGAAACTCCCAGTGTACGTGCAAATAAAGAGAGGGGGAGGGGTGGATGGGAAAGAAGTCAAGACAGAAGAAATCAAACTCTCATTTTGGACGCCGGGCGCGCAACTGGGTGGGAGCAGCAGCGTTCAGCCTCAAAACTTCGCGGGTTTCCGCTCTTGGTATGGACGCCCTGCGCGCCACAGCACGCCCCGCGGGCGCTTACCCTGACTCTGCCTCACTTCATCAGACCCAGACCATAGCCTGCGGGTGCGTTTCATAGGCCCGCCCAGAGCGAGCTGCTTGGGGAACTGTGACCGGATCCTAGGGCGCAAGCTGGCTCGGGGCCCTACCCAGCTCCACCCGGCTCTCGGTCGCCCGCCCTCCCACCTAGGAGTTGGAGGATGGTCCCGGAGTGCTCCCGCGAAGCTGCTGGTCCTGGGTGGCTTTGGCCCCTTCCGCCCTGTCGTGTGAGTCGCGCGCGAGCCCAGCGGGGAGGTAGCCGCCCCCGCCGCTGACAGGTGCTGCCCGGAGGGCGCTGGGTGCGGTCCCTGGCGCAGCTGGATGCGCACTCCCGGGCGCGTGTAGCTCCCAGAGCCAGCGTGCAGCCGGAGCCAGGGCGCGGCCTGGGAATCACCAGTGGACTGGAGCCGCGAAGCTCGGAGATAGAAACTTTGCTGGCGCGGCAACCGGGACTCGTTGACAGCGCCGGCCCACCCCGACAGGTGCGGGAGGAAGAGGCGGTGCCCGAGTCCCGCGGCCGGAGAGCCTTGGCGGCGGCAGCGGCGTCTTTCACTTGCGCTGGCCCGAAGTCGCTGGGCACTTCGGGCTTCTGCTGCTGCGCCCGCCGCCGCCGCCGCGGCCGCCACCACCACCGCCGCGGGGCTCCGAGAGGAGGCGCAGCCGGAGAAGGTGGAGGAGAAGGAGGAGGAGGGGAGAGGAGGAGCCGTGGGTGGAGGATGGAGCCCCGGGCTACTGCAGCTGGCTCGCCCGAGCCTGCGGCGACGTCCTCCTCATTCCAGGCCCGGCTCTGGAAGAACCTGCAGTTGGGGGTCGGCAAGAGCAAGGGCGGCCGCGCTGGGGGCTCCGAGCGCCGCACTGCGGACACCCCTTCGCCCTCCCCGCCACCCCCCGGGGGCAGGCGGGGCACCCTGACCGGCGTGGGTGGCGCGGGCAGCAGGTGGAGCGGCTTCAAGAAACGGAAGCAAGTGCTAGACCGAGTCTTCTCCTCCTCCCAGCCCAACCTGTGCTGCTCCTCGCCGGAGCCTCTCGAGCCCGGCGGCGTCGGCAGAGCAGAGCAGGGGTCCACACTGCGCCGCCGAATCCGCGAGCATTTACTCCCGGTGGGAAAGGGGCCGGCCGCAGCCCCGGGAGCTGCCGGAGCGACACCTCCTGGCGGACGGTCCCCCGACTCGGCTGCTCCTTCTTCGTCCTCCGCCTCATCCTCCCTGTCCTCCTCACCCCAGCCGCCCCCGAGGGGGGATCGCGCCGGAGATGAGAGTACACAGCATCGGGGGCCCGGGGCGCACTTATGCCATCAGAAGAGTTCCTCCTTGCCCGGCACGGCCTGCCTGGAGCAGCTATTGGAGCCGCCGCCACCTCCTGCTGAGCCAGCGCGGAGCCCCGCGGAGCCCAGGACCCCCGAGAAGCACGAAGAGCGCGGCAGCAGCCAGGTGAGTGACAGGTGGGCGCGGTCGGAGAACCGGTATTGGGGCGACGCCTCCATTTTTGGGCGATCCCGACCCCAGGAGTTGCGCGGGGCTGGTGTGCTACTAAGTAGATCAAACAGTGGAAAGAAAACATCCGGCCCCTGCTATGTAGAGATGGAGTTCTGATTTGCACCTGACTTTACTTTTGCTAGAAATATCGCTTACTGCTTGGGTAGCTTTATCGGTTGCCAATGCCAGTGGAAGTATTAATGGTAGCTAATTAGGAAAGGAATAAAAGTTAGACTTAAAGTGGGTACTTTGGGGAGGTCTTCTAAAGGGATTTGTCTAAGTCTCACTTTGTCAAAAGAAAAACAAATCCAACAACTTAAAAAAGCTTTTAGCTGTCCGTGCAATTACAGTCTTATGTGGCAGTGTGGAGGGTCCAGGCTTTGAAACTAAGAACTTGCAGGAAGAAATAGAAAGGCGAAGAGGTAAGTTAATGGTCAAGGCTAGGTCTTGTCTGGGGAACTCCTTAATGCAGAGCTCTGCTCATTTTCCTTCACTCAGTTCTTCTGACTTCCTGCTGCATGTGGATGCTGCCCAACAAGTGGTCATAGTGAGCTATTCATTAAAGTTAGTCAAACAGCTATGTTCCTATGACTTGTTTTAAGTTTTAAAAGTCATCTGAAGGAACTGCGTTTAGACTATGTTGTTTTATACATTAGGTTGACATTGGTTGGGCAAGAATCAAGTTTTTCATGCGCTTTAAAACAAAAGTAGGATGGGTAAGTCCACTTAGTGTAGGTCCAATGAGTGGCTGCTTTTACTTGGCTTTATACAGATAACTCTCTCCTGGAACTATCAAATCATGTTAACTCTAGAAAACATTGTGAAGGCTCCATTCTACCAGAGAACCAAAGAATTCCTCTCTTCCAATACATCTTAGTTTATTTAAACTCTCTCATTATTTTGACTCTGATTAATTATTAGATTAATGACATACTGTACACATGAAAACTTTTATTAGATTAAAAGTTGAACTAAAAAAACATAAGGTTATGTTTTGAGGGATAAGGTATAGGAATAAGTGGGCTTTCAGTGGATCTTTTTTACACTGTACTGGCTAATTTATTAATGCTGTTTCAGAAAATAAACCAGAATGCCAGTATGTTTTATTGTTTAATAAACATAATAGATTGCATTAAGCAAACATTTAGTGTTTTATTTTAAAAAAATTATTTTTTTTATTTATATCTTTTACATTGTGTATTCCACTTGGGTAACCCACCACCAATTCACCCATGACCCATCACCATAGTTTCTTGTCCTCTTTTCTACCCCATTTTGAGCCCTTATCCTCCCCTTCCCGTGCTGACTCTCTCTCTCATGTTTGGTTCCCCTATATTCCTGTTATAAGTGAAACCATTTGATATTTTTCTCCTTCTTTCTGGCTTATTTCGCTGATCCCTTCTCATTCCATCCTTGTCGTTGCAAAGTGCATGTACTTAGTGTTTTAGTAGAAAGTTTGTTCCCAGAAGAGTAAGTTGAGATAATGTCGACAAAAAGCCTAAATAAATTTACCTTTCCTTTCATCTTGAAAGATAATTAGTACAAATCTTCCTGGCTTGAAAATGAGGAAAAAAGTGATTGTAAAAGGATGTTATTAATTCCATAGAGGTGAATACTATATACTTAAAACATTTATTTTTGTTTGTGCACATAATCTTAATATGTAAGAATTTTAAAGTTGGGCATTTGTTTTTGTTAACTTTTACTATTGAGAATAATTAAACCCAAAATTGAATTATTTTGGAAGGTAGATAATCATATCACTGGGAATGCTAACTTACTAAATGACTTTGCACTGAGCCAGGATATATTCAAAGCAAAAGCAGAGAATTCTGCATTGATCTTTATGTCCATTTTAACCAAAAAATTTCCAGACCCGATCAATATTTATTTCAAAATCATTGCTATGTTCATATGAATTTGTATTCACAATTTTGTATACAAAACACTTAAATTTATTTTGAAGAGTATACTAAAGTAACAGTATTGTATGTGCCTTAATCATATGCTGGGCACTTTCTAGATTTATTTGATTTAATTGTCAGTGGACCTAGTGATTGAAGTCCTTGCCATTTTATGGATTAGAAAACCAGTGTTTAAAGAAGCTAAATCACCTTCCCTGGGTCACATGATTAATAAGTGGCAGGGAGGGGTTTTGTATTCAAGCCATTCTCTAAAATTTTTTTCCTCACTACATTGACTTTTGACAACTTTTATAACTTGTTAAACTTCTGAGATGACTTCAGCCCTACTGATTAGTACTCACAAATTTACATACATTCTGGAGTTTTTATTCCCCATTCCTAGAATCAATTTTATGCTGAATTAGCTATATTAATTTGTTCTTTGTTCTCTGTGATGCATGTTGCATATATATATCGTATTTACAAATGACTTAATTATTCCATCTATAATTCTAAAGAAACTTTTCATCTTAATGAAGAGAGAGGGAGAATAAAATAGCTTAAATATCTTTCCATGAATAGATGAAAGGTGGGATGTGGATATAACAATACACTTTGAGAGGTTTGTCCTAATACAAATAATAGTCTCCAAAAGAGGCACCATTGTTAGCTCCCTGTATCTGCTCATAAAACTCCCTGAGGAGTGGACAGTTTTCTCTGTTATGAGTTGCAAATCCAGGCTTCAGCAGCACTCTCTCCAATAGAGGAGAGAGGATTCTTTACCTCTCTAAATAACTCACTTCAACTCAAAGGAACCAGTTTCTCCTCCCTGAATGGAAAAGAGGTAAAAATGAAATTGGGAACTAAAACTGGAAGAGGAGGTGTCCAAGAGCAGACTTAGCTCTGCAAGAACCTTCCAAGTTTCCTACGAACCTCAGAGATCTTTCCTTGCTCTCTAGCACTCTGTCTTTAAAGACACTTTGGCATGGGGAGGGAGCTTGTAGTATAAGCAGATTTCAGCTTGATTCACAGTTCATAAGCACAGATGGGCACATGAAAGGAAAGACAATAAAAGCATTAAATTCATCCTCAGATTGCCTAGATAAAAAGAACTCTCAAGGAAGATAGAAAATTCATTGCAGCACTAGGAAAATTGCTCAATTTTTCTCTTTTTCTTTGCTTAATCCTGGCACCAGCCATCTTCTCCAACACACTCCCCACATCTCCACCCCCCCAGCCCTGCATGAGGCCCCAACAACATATGTGCACATGCTCTAACGCTTGGTGGAGATATTAAGCAAAAGCATAAAAGCAGTTTGGACTGCTGGGGAAAGGGATTTGGGAGTCACTGATGTATGATGATTAAAACTGAACAAAAAGTGCTACCTCTTATGCCCCTGCCAGCCCTCTTGCTGCTATATTTTCTTTAGCCAAATACACCTTTGAAACACACTTTTATATGCCTTATAATGCATGTGCATTATTTAAAGTTTTCTGCTTTGTATAAAAGGAAAAAAATCCCTTTCTTTTCACTGATTCTAGTTCACGTGCAAGACCATATTGTCATACCAGATGCATTTCATTTTCTGTAACATAGTTGAGAAAGATGCTTTCTCAATTTGTGTGCATATCAAAGTATGCCAGTTTTACATATTCTGTCTTGATGAGTTACTAAAATTATATTTTGCTAGAATCAGAAAGCCAGTATTTTAAGACAAAGAGTAAAGAATGAATGTTGCATATTTTAGTGATTTAACCGAAGCATAGTGTTTATAAATGTTAAACTTTTATAGTTTTCACTTTCAAATTTATTATGTTAAAATTGCTTTCATAGAGGAGTAAAAATATTTTTGAAAAAGGTGGGTGATTTATTCAGGTTATAATAGAAATGTTTCAAATCATAGTAAGAGGAATATCCATTCATTAGGATAAAATTTCTAAAACACAACTCTAATCCTTGACAAAAAATGGAAAAATATTGTTTAAGATTAAATCTATCCATGAAGTACATCATGGTTTATTAATGCTGTGATCTTTTAAAGAAAGCCTATACTTTCAAAAACTGTTTAAAAATGTGATTGGGTGAATTTTTGCTATTTATTTCTCAGGTGTCTTTGATAATACTTAAAAGAATATAACAATCTTGGAGAAAACACAAATGTAAAAAACATAGTTCTAAACACATGACTAAAAACCACCCCAAATTTTATTACCAAAACAAGCTCCCGAAGCAAGATGAGTAGGTTTTCACAGCTTCTTTTGAAGTGAGAGAGGGAGGCTGAGATCCTGTAGGATAATTTGGAGCAGGGGCTAAGTGCAATTTGATGTCATGGCATTATTGAAAAATACTGAGAACATGAGGTTATTCTAGAGAAAGAGAGTAAACACATGGTAGGTTTGCTTTGGAGTGAAATTATTTCACTCTGACCTTTAACTACTATTTGGTGTATTTCACAGACTTGAGTAGGTCTGTGAATCTTATCTAAGTGGAAATATTTTCATGTAGATATTGTATGATGCTGACTTGATCCATAATTCAGGAAATGTTAGCAATGTCTGTGTAGTTGGTATTCTCATTGAGTAATATAAAAAAGTTTTGTCATTTTCACAGTAACAACTAAGTGGATAGTTGAAAAAAAAATTAACAGGAAGCTTTGCTATTTCTTTTCATTTAATTTAAGAGGTGGATTGTTTCACTTGTGGTTGTGGCACATGTAACCCAAAATTAATTAAGGCAGTGCTGGTGACATCACACTTTCACACAGTAATGCAAAACTCCTACATTACTTTTGGCAAGTGTGTGCATTTTTATCATGCATAAATGAGCAAATCCTTTGAGGGATAAAGTAGGATTAATTGTTTCAGAAAGAATATAAGACCAACATCTCTCTTTTCTTGTTTGGAAATCAAGGATGATTTAACAAAATTAAAGGTGAATGAAATATTTTTGCTACCTCAGGAGAACATCTAATGTGGTTTCTTTGCTCATGGTATTTATTAAAACATTGGGCAACTCTAGTCTGACAAAGAATATTTTGTTGAGGTAATATTGTAAGCATTAACACAATCTGTAGATTCAGACGTTAGGGTCACCTGTTTTTTTAATATATTTTTTGGCTAATTCATCTATTTACAGTATCATAGCAGACATGTAAAACGGATAAAACAGAAATTAACTTTTGAAATCTGAGACTGTTGCTTGGAAAATTATTTTTTGCTGGAAAAATTACTTATTTTTTTCCTCACTAAACTAAGCATCCTAAATACAACTTTATATTGTATATTGGGTATTTTGGGTTTGTTAAATGTGAATGAAATAGATATTCTCCTAGAATTTACTTTGAGTATGCCTGCCTGCTTGCTATCATAAAATTACATTATAAAGCATACTTATTTATGGCATGTTTGTCTTCTGTAAAGATTGTTATAGCTTAAAAGGTAAAACACCTTTACTCAAGTCATTTTTTTTCACTTGCCAAATAATCTGTACTACTTTTATTTGTGAATTTTGACTTGTTGGTACTATTGAAAATACCTATTCTCTTTCCTGCATGATTAACTTAATGTACCATTTTGATTTCTTTGTCACCATCAACCTTTTCTTCCAACTTACATTGCATTTTATAAATTAAGCATGGAAAGTGATTACCATCTCTCAAAAATTCAATGTTTTATTCAAATAGTTTCCCCTCTTCCAATATATACCAATTTCTTATCATTAAAAAATTCTTTTCTCAGCAGAATATTAGATCACATTTTCCCTAATGTCTCCAAATATTTGTATTTAATATTAGTCAGAGAGCAAGCAATGTGGAAAAACTGTGTTTCCAATATGGGATTTAGAGTCTTGGATATAGTGTTTTGGAGAGAACAATTTTCCTGTGAAGTCTTTTTTGATATTTCATATCAGCCTATTTCCCATTCCCTTGGGTCCGAGCCAACCTGAAGAATGAGGACACATGATAGACAAAGGGGCCTCTGGAGGTTTTAGGATCAGTGCAACCTCCTAATCCCACCAGTGTTATTAAGAGTGATCTCTTCAATATTAGCAGTCTGACCCTATTTTGCTGAAGTCTGAGCTACCTTGCCTGGCACTGCTAGAGAGGACTTGGCAAGCCTTAGTACAATCGACCTATTTAGTCGGCATTGTAAAACGGTTCAGGGGAAGTCTGATGAGTGGTTGAAGTCTCAGTTAATGGTTGCTGAATGAATGAAGGGATGAATGGACAGGCTAGAGCTGTTCACAAGTTCTTTGGAAAAGTTTCAAAATCACTTTATGGTTGTATAATGATGTTCTTGTCTTCTTGTTTCCAAGTTCTTTTAAGCCTGGCAGATGTATTTGACATTCATCTCTTCTCCCAGCCTACTCTTTAATTTTGGGTCTTGTCTGCATGTGTGAAGGGAGGGCATGGAATTTTCTAACAGGTACCATATTGTGCTCACATGGGGCATGTTTTGAGTCCTCTGGATCACGGATGCTTTTCTCGGTGCTGGTCTCTGATCAGGTATCTTGTTTTCTCACCCAAGTCTCTCTGACATTGAGTCCCCACTTCTGGACTCCCAATGCCTGCTGACATAGTCCACTCTCTTAAGATCTCTGAGTCTTGGAGTCTTGAACTCTGCTTGGGTCTTAGCTCAAGATACTTTTCCTGCCTGTTTTCCTGCCACTTCTCCTCAGTCCCATTTCTTTGAACTAGGTTAAAATCCCAATCTTGATCAAGAATCCTGTTCTCACTAGCCTAGTCCATTCTGCTGCCTCTTGAATGCCAAGGGTGTGACTGTGTTTTAGAGGGTTGATCAATTGTTTTCATAGTGACCACTTGTCTGATGCTGAGCCTATATATATAAACCACCAAAACCCCTAGAAAATCTGCATTGCAGTCCACCACATTTGCCTATAGAGGGAGTTCCTTTGTTTACACCTCTGCACTAGAGCTGCTTTTTGCACACTGAGCACTGTTCCTAATCCCATCCCTCCTATTTTTAAAGTTCTACCCATGCTTATTCTTTCACCTCAGCACCGTTTTCCATAGTGCTGCCTGCATTTTCCTTTCTCCTTAAGAGTTTTTCTCTCTGCTTTCGAGATGACAGATGGGGGCCACATGTGGCTATTGAGTTTGGGAAATGAAGCTAGTTTGAATTGAGATTTGCTGTAAGTGTAAAATGCACACTAGAATTTGAAGCCTTAGCCCAGAGTCAGAAAAGTAAAATATCTAACTTCTATTTTTTAACATTGCTTTATATTTGTTAGATTAGATAAACTATATTAAGGTTAATTTCATCTGGCTATTGGAAAATTAGAAATTATTTATGTGTTCACATTTTATTTCTACTAGACAGAGCTGAACTATAGGAGGAATTCAAACAGGTGCCATGAAAGTTAAGAAAATGAGCAAAGAGGATTCCATGGGGCCCAAGGTGAACCTGAGAGCACAGGCCCCACTCGGGGCAGCTGCTTCTCAGTTTCAGCTGATTATTGTCATGCAGGAGAGAAGAAGCATTGCTAGAGCTTCTAGGTTCTTTAGTAGAAAAGAATCTAGTTTTTTGTGTGTGAAGGCTCCATATTCTTGCAAGTTATTTATAATAAAAAAAATACAGACCAAATAAAACATACCTCTGGATTGAATCTAGCAACAATTACTTTGAACTTTGTTCCCTGCCCAGTCTGGGACATAGTGTGTCAATGCATTTTACAATATAATGCAATAAGTTTACCAGCCAAGGGAATGTATGTGAGGGTGAGGGTATGGGGAGGGTAGAAGGCAGAATGAAGTGGGTTGAAGGGTGTATGGAAAGAGGAGGTGGGGACAAGATGAGTGGCCAAGCTGTCAGACTCCATATGGCGGATAAAAGTCAAGTGATATTGGGAGAGAGAACCATGGGATGGCATCATGGAGTGTATTATTTTTTAATGTCTGCCTCCTAGTGGATTGATGGAAAGGGAGAGGTTAAATTAATGGAGAGTAGGAGATAATTGATGGGGTAGGGTCCCTAAGGAATTGGGGGGTTAGGTTCCAGAGACCAGGGGACGTGTAGCCCCAGCCAGAAGAAGGATCCCTCTTCCATTGGAAGGAGATCATGTGAGTGCGGATGCAGGGAAGTGGTAGGGCTGATGCAGCAATTTGAGGGTGCTTCCACCTGATACCTTATTCTTGTTTGAAGTGTGGTTAAGAATTGCACACAGAGAGAAGAGAGAATACCACCATAGGCAGGAGGGCCTATGGTGCCCTATGTATCTAACAAATGGAAATCAGTAATGGGATTAAAATTTACTGAAGTAGTAGGTGAAGGGAAGGGGGATGGGGGCTGGTAGTGGGAAAAAAGGTACAAATGAAGATACACCAGTGTCTCTAGGACAACAGTAGGTATCCCTGGAGGCATTTGAGCAGGAGAGAAGAAGCCACATGACCCTTAGAGGGTGAAGTTGGCGGTAGAGGCTGAAGACCACATGGAGGCCACCAGTGTCTCAGGGAAGCCTGAAGTTGGACAAGAACCTGATCTTTCAGATGGAAAGATCTGAAAGATCAGGGATTTGGCTGAATCTTCCAGGAAAGTGAAAGTAGAAGGCTTTAATCACAATCACAACATGTTTTCTCCTTTATTTATGTCTTTGATTTTTCCTAATTTTGTTCAGAAATGCTTTTATTGAAAAGCCTTTTTTTTTGTGGACAGAAGGTTTTTTTTTAAATTTGCATTTATGCAAAATATTTGAGGGTGCCAGGTTCTGAGTGCCAGATCATCACCTATGTAATAGCAGATTCTTATAGTTATTTTGGATTCTGCTTGAATAAAATAGTTCTCCTTTTCTCAGAAGCACTGGCACTGAAAGTAGTGAGTATTAATGGAGCAAAAGAAGGTAAGGCATGTATTGTCAGTTTAAAAAATCAGGTAAAAAAAGAAAGCCTCCTAACATATCCCTCTTTCCGCTGTAACAGAGATTCCTATTGTGCTGATGTCAATGTGGCTAAATAATTGGAGAAATAGTTTTAATAAAAGGGTTTGGGATTTAAGGACTCTGGAAATTTTCATTCTTAGGCAATGTGGTTCAAATGTGTTAAAATATGCATTTTCTTTCAGATGGAATGTTGATCCATGCATGGCAAATGATCAATTTCTTAAAATTGCAAATGGATATTCACTCAAAATAGAAACTATATTCTATCTAGGCCCTTAAGCCATATTTGACTTCAGTTCTTTCATTGAAATGTAAAGTAGCTTTTGATAAAAGAAAAATTCAGCATTTTTATAGTTGTCTTTGAATAGTATTTTCACCACATCAAATTGGAAGTCTGAATGTTTTTCAAAAATATCTCTTGAGATTGGAATAGATTTTGGACGCAGGTTTCATGTGACCACAGAGCTGGTGCCAAACCTCTTACCCCCTAAAGAACAGAACACCCTGAATCAGCAGGGCCCTGTTTCTTGGCTGAGGGCAGACCTGGACTATATCTTTCCTCCTTCCTTCCTTCTGTTTATTTTTTGCATAGAGAATTTGGAGTGCAGGCCAGAGGTTTGGGGTGGGGGTGGTGAGAAGATTCACCAGAGACAGAATGGGGAGCAGAACGGGAGGATATACTGAAATACACTGCTGAGGGGAGCAGCAGGAGAGATAGGAGAGGTCTGCTGTGCCTTATGAGAGTTAACTCCCAGGCGGGGGATTGAACTCAGGCCATCACAGTGATAGCTCTGAGACTTAACCCCTAGGCTACCAGGAAGGCCCTCTCCCTCTACATTTAAATGGAAGCTAGAAGTGAGGGGCAGGAACTGTGTCTCATTGCAACTGTGATCTCACCTGGTTCCCCTGGCCATGCATGTATGTCACTTCAACTGAAAAGTTCCAAGTGAGCTACCATTTTCTAACCATTTTGGTCATCACCCCAAGCGTCTCAGCTCCCTTTGATCTCTGGGCAGCATTTATTTACTCCAGACACAAGCTGGTGCTTCTGTGACTTGCTGGTCTGTTCTGTGTTAATCAGCTGAGGGCTTAGTAGAACAGGTAGCGATGGGAGGGATGCTTGCATTTCATGGTTTCCCAGGCCCTCCACCTTTTATCTATACTTTGCTACCTGACATTTTTCACTTTCTCTGACCTCAACCTTTTTCTTCTTGGGTATTTGCCAGATTCTGAGGAAGAACTATATGAAACTTTCCATGAGATGCTCTGTGTATATCTTGGTTGATCAACCATGGTTAGTTTGTTTCATTGTCAGGTTATCCAGGTAGTATAATGCTTGAGTCTTGACTTTTTGTTGTCTGCTTTTCTGCTGCCTGTCTTGCAGCTACTTTTCCTCTGTTGCTTTGCTAGGAAAATGAGAGAAAAAATAAAAAAGGAAAATCAGGCTTTATTCTTTTTATTAGTAGCTTTCATAATATTTATATTTTTGATGCTCAAGTTTAAATATTTGACTCCTATGATGTTTGTGACATTTTGTGTTGTTTGGGCATATGCTGCACACAATTATGCCTTCTCCAGGTATGGTTTATACACAACCTACTCATTCACAAACTCTTTTTTCCATTGGAGACAGTGATACGAGAACGCCAATATGCTTCTATTACTGAATTTAATTTTATAGTACTGAATTTCAGTAACAATCTTTATAAATAGTTTATTTATATGGTCTGAGTAGATGTACAATAACCAGTTCAGCCAAAGCGGGGTGGGGGGGGGCAATTAGAAGACAACTTTTGTGTGTTCTACAAAGGGAATGAATAATTTTACTTTGAATTTGAAATAATGTGTAAGATTGTCTTTTCTTCAGCAGAATAATCATTCTTCATAAATATCCATCTTATTTACAGCCACTATCAAAGTGGGGTTATTAAATTATTTCTTTAGTCTTTTGAAACCTAGATGTCACAATAACTAATATCTATTGTTGTTTTTAAGTCTGGTCTGGCTTTACTCTCACAAATTGATCCAACAGATAAAAAAATGGGAAGCCTTTCTGTAAGCTTCTTCATTGATATTATTCATGTTTTAATTAGTGAAAAAGTGATACCTTTAGGATCATAAGGTGTATTCTCATAATCACAGGAGCTCATTTATTGAAGTCACCTTGAAAAATGAGTCAGATAACTGAATTAGGAACAAATCAATCTGGAAGGGCAGAGCCTTTGTACTGACTGCTTAAAAAATGTTCTATTTTTTGTTAATGTTGCTTATGATTCGTGACTCTTTTTGAAAAGTTTACTTGTATTATTTTACTAATTGACTCATCTTCATCTCTTGATTGTATCCTGAGTAGTATGTTTACCAGTGCCCACTTCTATTTTAAATTCTATTTTTTTTTCTCTTTAGAAGTATATGTTTAATGTGAGTTTCAAGCTGATGCACAAATTTTGTTTATACTTGGTACTAGAAATTTGTTGTGTTTTGCAAAAGTATATATAAACTTTTTATGGTAGTATCTATTATTTTTTAAAGATTTATTTATTTATACATACAAGCTAGGGTACAGGCCAGAGGCGTGGGGCGGCGAGAGGGTTCACCAGAGACAGAGCGGGGAGCAGAACAGGCAGATCAGAAATACACTGCTGAGGGGAGCTGCGGGCGAGGCAGGAGAGGTCTGCCGCACCATGTGGGATTCTCCCCGGCTGGGTGTTGAACTCACATTGCGCGCGCGGGCTGCCGACAGCTCCACAGCGCAGCTCCACACCACAGCACTCAACCGCTGCGCCACCTGGGAGGCCCGGTAGCATCTATGTTGGTAGCCTTTACTTCCCTTTCTTTGAATGAATTTTTGTTAAATCACAATACAATTTACATCTGTCAATGTTGTGTTACTCAGTGTAGGGACACACTGATTGTGGTTCTCCTCAGCCCACTCTGAGCTGGGTTCTCTCTGCTCAATTGTACCTTCGGTTTTAAAGTCAGAGGCCAACCAACATACGGGACTTCTTATCCTGGAGCCATTTAAAAATGACACTTTACAACTAGTTTTAATAATAGCTAAAAATTTCAGAGCATTTATTTGTTTATTTATTTTTAAAGATTTATTCATGTATACAAGAACTGGGGTGTAGGCCAGATGTGCGGGGGTGGTGAGAGGATTCACCCGAGACAGAGTGGGGAGCAGAACAGGCAAATCTACTGAAATACACTGCTGAGGGGAGCAGTGGGTGAGGCAAGAGAGGTCTGCTGTGCCATGTGGGAAGTTCCCTGGCCAGGGATTGAACTCGCTCTGCAGTGACTGCCTATAGCTTCATAGTGCTGCTACTTAACCCCTAGCGCCATCAGGGAGGCCCTCAAAGCATTTATTAGGTATTGACACTATTATAAATATTTTCTATGCATTAACAACTATTTACTACAACATTTTCTGGTTTATTTCTCATTTTCTCAAAGATGAAACAATCACAGGAAACTAAGTGACGTGCCCGAAGTCATACATGAGTATGATTTGGATTCTGGTTGTCTGACCCTTCAGCGCTACAAAGGAAGGTGGTCTGGTGTAGGCTGGGCCTTAGAAACCTAGCTTAGGAAAACAGAACTATTTTTTTTTTTTAGGTTTATTTATTTAAGCTGGGGTACAGGCCAGAGGCATGGGGCAGCGAGAAGGTTCACCAGAGACAGAGTGGGGAGCAGAACAGGCAGATCAGAAATACACTGCTGAGCGGAGCAGCGGGCAAGGCAGGAGAGGTCTGCCGCGCCATGTGGGAATCTCCCCAGGCGGGCGTCCAACGATAGCTCCACAGTGCAGCGCTTAACTGCTGCACCACCAGGGAGGCCCCAGTAAAACAGAACTCTTAAGTAGAAGTTTCGATTGAAGTTTTCAATCCTTATCTCCCTCCCCATCTCAGTGGCGTTATTATAGTACTTTGTCTCTACTGTTGCCTTCCATGTTTCTTATTTCTGAAGGTTAATTCATAATAAGTACATTTAATACGTATGAGGAGGTATATCATTGTGATTTTGATTTCCATTGATAAATGATGATGAATATTTTTTTCATGTGCCTATTGGCCATCTAGCTATCAACTTTTAAGTATCAGTACTACATAAAAAAATTCTTCTTCACAACAAACCTATTAAATCATCATCGCTATTTCTATTTTTAATATTATTAGGAACTTATTATAAGTTACAAAATCCTTGTAATTATGTGTTTTCTATATTCTGTAGTCTCTAATCATTTCTGTCATTTAAAAATTTCTTGTTCCAAGAAAGGCATGGGATCAGGGGAAGAAAATGAAATCAATCTAGCAGGTAGGCATTCTTTACACAGTGTCTCAAATAAACATTTTAGATTACATACATAAATTCACATAATAAATCTCACAGCAATTTTGGCAGAGGTATTGCTCATCGCATTTTAAATATGGGGAATTATTAGAGAGGTGTAAGCAACATGGCTACAGTCCTGGATCTGTCTGTAGTTCATAAGCAGCAAAGCTTAAGAAGCCGACTTCTGATTTCTGCCAGGACTGTGCTTTCCAGGGTACCCACTGCCCCTCCACTTGGTGAAACCACTCAGAGCACCTGTGCCAGGAATGTGACTGGTGATAAACCAGTGCTTCATGCAGGAATCTGGCCCTTGTTCAACACCAGCATTGACAATGGGTTTGAATTTCATCATTTTTTTTGGAGAGACAGCCAGAAGAATGTGTCATTATTAGTTGGAGAAAAGTATCCAGACAGATACAGTGAATGGGGACTGGTTTCTTTGTCAGATCAATTCCCAAAGCTTTTGAGTGAATATTTATCAGATCATTTTTCTCATGAGTGCTGTTAAATTCTTATGAAAAAATAAAGCTCTACATTCTGCAATTAGTCCAGTTGTTAAATTCTTTGGACAGGAAAACACATTCTTTAAAGAACAACTAGTTGTTTATGTATATAACCATTTGGCTATGTTATTTTTAGAAGGAAAAGGCAAGAGGTAAGATAATGTCTCTGAAATTTGGTATAACTGTTATTTTTTTAAAAACATTTTAAAAATTATTTTAGCAAAGAAGAAATGGGGTGTAGGCCAAAGGTCTACAATTCACCAGGAGACAATTCACCAGGACAGACTGAGTACCAGAACAGGCAGATTTACTGAAATACACTGCTGAGGGGAGCAGCGGGTGAGATTGGAGAGGTCTGCTGCACCAGATGTGGGTTAGGTCCATGGTTGGGGATCAAACTCAGGCCATAGCAGTTATAGCTCTGAGGCATAAACCCTAGGCCACCTGGGTGCCCCTACTAATGTTTTTTGGTGATAATAATAAAAGCCCTACAGTCTTAGTCTTGTGCCAGTCACTATCTTAAGTGCTTCATAGGCATTACTTCATCTAATGTGACAACATCTAGTCTTTGCAAACTTCTAAAGGAGCAAGAATTATTATCCTCAATGTACAGATGAATCAATGGAGGCTTAGAAAGGGTGCAGCAGTGCTCAAGGCCACATAGCTGGTAAACATCAGAGCTGGGAGTTGTGCCTCAGTGGCTGTCTCCAAAACATAGGAATCTAGTTGCCATCTTCGGTGACTTTTCTCAACACTAAAAGCTGCTACATCTCCTCATGAGCTCTTTTTCAGATGTCTTGGAATGGGGAGCAGTTTGGGTTAAAATATTGTATATGATGATTTAGTCCCATATATATATGTGTAGCAGAAAGATTGCTTCCTTCCCAATACCAGTGATTTTGGTAATTTGTCTGTCTTCCTTCCTTCTCCTTTCCTCATAAATTTATTAAATATCTGCTTCTGGTAAACATGCTGTCTAATTAATACCTTGATCAAGAAGTTGGTCCAATTCCTGCTGTTATAGAGCTTATGATCTTAGAGAAGAAACTACCATTAAATTAAAAAAAATAATAATTTCCAAGTATAATTGTGATAACAGATTCAGAGGAGTATGGAGAACTACAGGAGTGAATTGCAACCTAGTATTGTAGGAAGGAAAAGGACAGGGAAGACTTTCAGGAAGAACTGACATTTCAGAAGAAATGCAGAGAACGAATAGGAATTGGTCAGATTTGGGGGAAGAGAGGAACTAAAGGATGTGGCAGATATTTCTTGGCAAAGGCAACCACAGGCAGAAGGAATTGAGAGAAAGATTTCTTGGGTAGCTGGGATTTGGTAAGAAGGAAAGGAGGGGGAGGGGCTGGGCCTACAGCGGACACATTATGTAGGACCTTGTGTGCTCTAGGGAGATTTTGGACTTTGGCAAGTATTGAATCAGTGTTGAGAACCTGGACGCTTGGCAGTGAGGAGAACCATGTTCAGAAAAATTCATGACTTGATCTGTGATTAGTTTTCTTTTGCTGCTACATGTGGAACCACATTACTTTCACAGAGTTGTTTTGTAAAGAGGTAGAGAGGTAGGTTGTGGCTACCTTTTGGGCCCCAGATACAGTATTTTAAAAATAGCTATAAGAAACAAAAATACCTAGTGGGTGAAAATATCTCCCCCTCCCCACCCCGGAAAGACATGCTGTTTTGTTCTTCTTGTTGCTCTTTTATTGAGTGTTCTTAGAAGGCAAGTGAAGGCAGGAAATGCAGTCTACTCTTCCCTTGTCAATACTCACGGGAATGGTTTTCATAGACATCACATTTAAGTGCTTAGGTAGAGGTGAAATGAGAAATTATGGAGAACTGTTTTTCATGAACTTCCAATTTCTTTCTTTAAGTTAAGGTGGAAAATAAAATGAAGAGCCTGAAAAGAAGATGTAAGGATATATACATTTAAAAACCTATATTGTTTGTTAACATAATTTTGGAGTGATTAAGGAGACTGTTGAACAAATCTAAATATAGTGAAGATTTATTCATGTTTTATATTTTTTATTATATTTTCTTAGCTATAAATTCTAAGTTTTATTTTTTCATGTACAGCCATTCATATTTATGAAACAGATCTGTAGTAGAACCTATGCAAGAAGGGAAGCTTAAAGTGTCTCAAAGCTCACCAATTTATTTATTATACTGGGTTATAGTAAGGATAATAAGGAAGTATAAGTATTTATGAGTGAGACTGTAGTCTATCATACAGTGGAACATGGACCCTGAAGTGGGAGCATGGGCAAGCCTGTCTGCTACCTGGAGAAAATCTAGTATAAATTTAAGCATGTCCAGCCAGTAAGAGGGCTCAGAACTTATCCTAAGCCCTACCCAAGTGAGACCCTCCAACCTGTGCTTGGTTCTTCCCAGCCAACTGGACTGTGATCACCAACACGGAGGCCACAAGGGGTACCCTAATACCCCATCATTCTACCATCTGAAGCAGGAACTCACATCTATTAAAAATTATCCCTGATATAAGCCATGCACAAATCAAAAGAGTATTAAGAACTTACATATTCTTTGCTATAGTGAAAATATGATGTGGTTCCTCTTTTTGTTCTTTATGTAGCATTTTGCTGGGGTCAGGACCAAGTAAACACAAATAGCAAAGACACTTTTACCTGAGAATGTGATACTGAATGCAAAGTTCCTCCATTTACTCTCCTTATTGGTCAACACTCTGAGTACTGGCTACACTCACAGGGCTTTGCTCTAGATTCTGGGGACCCAACATCCCTGCCTATACGCATTTTTCTTCTTAGTTGGGGACTTGATCAATATATAAAAGATAGATATCACTACCTGGTGGAATAGACATCCTGCTGTTCAGTAACTAAAACCTTTAGGATTTCTTTACTCAGGAGATAAATGCAAAGGGTCAAGTATAACCTCATTTGGGTCCATTGGTCTGGTTATTAGCAGCAGTGGTGTGAATAGACTTTTGTCCTGTCAGCTATCACTACTCATCTCCTCTCAATGATACCATAGGCAGCTTTTATTTTTTTATTTTTTATTTTTTTTCATAGGCATCTTTTATAAGTAAATGTGCTAGAAAATGTAGAAACCCACATTCTGAGTCATTTTGAAGAAAGAACCTTATTAAAGTGAGTGAAGATTTTTGAAACCTAAGCGGTGGATGATTCAGAGGGATAAGGATCTCTGCTGCGTGCTTGGGTACTTGAGAGACTGAAATACAACTACAGGTGACCGTGAACGACACTGGTTTGAATTGGGGGGATCCACGTGCATGTGAATTTTTTTTCTTTTCACCATTATTGGTGCTCTTACCCTCTGTTGTTTAAGGATCAACTCTAGTTCGCTTTTCAATAACCAAACCAACTGCAGAACTAACTCTGAGATCCAGACTTGGGAGCCTGATTCTCTGCATGGAGCACTGGCTTATGAGAAGGAAGGTGGGAGTAGCTGGGGGTGGAATGTGAGCCCCGTTAGTGAACGGATGCTCGGGTGCTCGGCATGCCAAGAATGAGGAAAGCTGCTGCCTGGGGCTGGCTCCAAGGGCCTGCCTATGAGCTCAGCTCAGGAACTGAAGAGACATGATGTAGTGTTCCTGTCATATAATGGGAAAATTTAAGGAGAGTTGGGTAGGAATGCAGATGCCTAACAAGACAGATGGAGCCCAGGGATGTGACAATCTTATTCAGGACTCTTTCCATGTAAGTGACAGGAGCTCAGCTCTCCCTGGAGATGATCTCAAAGGAGAGTGTATTTACTCCCACCAAGGGCAGGCTGGATTCAGAGCCCAGTGTCATCAGATCTCTGTCTCCATCCCTCCCCTCCTTAATTCTTTTACTCAGAATTGCTTGGCTGTGGGTATGTCCTATTCAGCGAGGTTCTGTCTACATGGTGACTCATGGCAGCTCTTGGTATACATACTCTTCACACTTCTTTGGAGTGAGTCTCATTGGAATGATCTGGATACCCAATCTACCCACTGTGCCAGGAGAAGGGGTGCTTGGGTAGGCTATGTGGGTTTCTTTGGAACCCAGGGGTGAGGGACATTCCACCTAAACAGTGTAGACTGAGAGTGGGAGAGAAACAGGTCCTTAAAAGCAAATGAGTGCTATGGCAGCAGAAATTTCCATGGTCCACATGGAGTTTGGTCAATACTCAGCAGTTGGGAAAATGAGTGGTCAGCCATATAGAAAATTCTTGTGTGTACTGCTGGACCCAGCTACTGCTCTGGAGTAGAGGGCTCATTCTAGTCCTGCAGAGTGAGATTATTTTCCCTGTGTTTTTAATGTTAAATGAACATACAGTACAGAATGGGAAAATATGTCAACTAGTTTCCTTTTTTATACTTTTCTTCTGAATGAGTTATAATAATTGTAAAACCATAGAAATGAGATGATTAGTTATAAAGTCAGCTGTGGTAACAATGATTGCAACTGAGTAACCTAGAGGTTCTCTCATAAACTAAGTACAAATTTCCATTTATAAAATAAACCATGGGGATATAATATAAACATGAGGAATGTAGTCAGTAGTATTATCTTTGACACATGATGGTACTATACTATTGTCATCATTTTTCAGTGTATACAAATGTCAAATCACTTTGTGTACAACTGAAACTAGTATAATGTATGTCAGTTTTACTTAAAAAAATTTACGCTAGTGTCTTTTGGAGTCTTAAGGAATGGTCATTCACACTTTAGCATGAATCAACAAATTAAATTCATTCCTCCTAACCCCTAGACAGAAAATGTAAATTTGGAATAGAAGATGGAGTGGGTGGCACTGGAATGAGTTACTTCAATCTGTAGAATTTGTGGTGTGACCTGAGCCTGGGCCTAGGTGGGGGCCACAGGACTAAGTATGGTGAGGAGGTATTAAGAGTCTGGAAGATAGTGGAGCTCTGAGTGGAGTTGAACAGGAAGGGAGGTAGGAGAATGCTAATGACTTTCATTTATCCAGCACATTGGTCCAGAATGACTCTGAAACTGGCAAGGGAATAGGAAACTTTTATGTTCTTCTCCTGTCCTTCATGACTTCTTATTCCCAGAACTTGGGTTGGAATTGCTAGTACCACATACTTCAAGTGGAAACCAACCCCTTCTTATGACGTTGCTTTTCTGGGCAAATGAAGTCAGTAAGTAGCTTTATGATGAATTTTTGAACCTCAACATTTCAGGAAGCTCAGGGCTTCCTGCACTTTGCAGATAACATTTCCCTAATGATTAGCCTTCCTACACTTGCGAATTTCTTTTTGTCACCACATTATAAAGTGCAGATCTCAGAAAGGGTATCTTTTAGTTATTTTCCTTAATATACTCCTTGCACAAAACTCTACACAACATACATCTCAGCAAAATCTTTAAAGACACATCCCAAAAAGCGAAGGAAGTCTAGGAAAAGATAAATAGAGGAGACTACATCAAACTAAAAAGCTTCTGTATAGCAAAAGAGACAATAATCAAAGCAAACAGACACCCTACTAATTGGGAGAAAATCATTGCACACAATACAACTGATAAAGGACTGATAACTAAAATCTACAAGGAGCTCACACAACTCAACAAAAACAAAGTCAACAATCCAGTCAAAAAATGGGCAGAAGAGCTAAAAAGACAATTCTCCAAAGAAGAAGAGCAAATGGCCAACAGCTATATGAAAAAATGTTCAACATCAATTATAATCAGGGAAATGCAAATCAAAACCACAATGAGATACCACCTCATGCCAGTGAGAATGGTGCACATTAAAAAAATTGGCAACAACAAATGCTGGCGAGGATGTGGAGAAAAAGGAACTCTTCTACACTGCTGGTGGGAATGCAAACTGGTCCAACCACTATGGAAAGTCATATGGTGTTTCCTCAAACTAATAAACGTGGAGCTACCATATGACCCAGCAATACCACTTTTGGGAATATACCCAAAGGACACAAAAACACTAATTCAAAAGGATACATGCACCTGTATGTTTATTGCAGCACTATTTACAATAGCGAAGGTGTGGAAACAACCCAGATGCCCAAAAATACATGACTGGATCAAGAAGATGTGGTACATATATACAATGGAATACTAGTCAGCATTCAAAAAAGATAAACACATGCAATTCGCAGCAACATGGATGGAACTAGAAGGGATCATGCTCAGTGAAATAAGCCAAAAGGAAAAAGAAAAATACCGAATGGTCTCACTTATAACAGAAATATAGGGGAACCAAATACAAGAGCGACAATCAGCGAGAGAAGGGGGAGGACTGGGGCTCAGAATGGGGGAGAGGGGAGCACAGGGGACTGTGGTGACGGTACATAGGTGAATTGGTGGTGGCAAACCTACGGGGAATATACAGTAATGTAAAAGACATAAATAAAAATAACAATTAAAAAAATTTAAAAAATATTTAAAAAAATATATACTCCTTGCACATAGTAGATTACTCAGAAATGTGAAATCAAATTGAATTGATATATAGTTTCCTATTAATTGCTATTAATTGCAGAAAAACATAATTTTAAAATACTAGGATAATAAATAGGAATAAAAGATATGATATGACATAAATGATCTTAACCTTTTTGAAATTTATCGATTAGTTTGGTCATTTGTTTTATTAAAAGAATATCTAAAGGCACTTATTTGCTATAAGATTTTTTAAAAAGGTGTATTTAATTTTCTAATATCTGTGCAATAATAAACTTCAAATAAAATATTTCATAAATTCAAAATTGTTTTTAAGAAGATTTAGGCAACATGTTTGAAGTAGACCATGTCAATTACATGAAGTTTGAAAAAACAAACGAATCCAACAAAAGAAAGTTGAATGCAAACTTTTGTTTATAAAAATCATGTTTTTGATTTAAGCTATTTTTATTCTCCTGAGAATATCCCAAATTACTCCAATTATGTTTATATAGATTTTATTTTCTTAGGTTAAGTGGATAAATTACCAGTTTCTCAAATGTAGATGTTGTAATTTGACTTCTACTCTTTCTAAGTACACAGCAATTTATACATCCTCCCTCAGATTTTTGTGCTGAGAACTGATGTAGGCATCTTTATGTTATTGTTGATCCTTTTATATTATTCCTATTTTATATATAATTTCCTTTAACTTCCTAAAAAGTTGTGTAATGCTTAAGAAGAATGATGCTTTTGGAATCTTTTGATGATATTTACCAAGTGCCTACCCAGCTAGTAGCCATTAGGATAGGAATTACTTGTAAGAGCACCTAATTTCTGTAACCATTTCACTTTTGAAATGGGCTGTGTTCTCAGAAGAATCCCTGATTAAAAATTGTGTTTGATTGTAGATTCCATTTTAAAGAGCTTGGTCCTCTTAATTGAAGATCCTGAGAGTAAATGAACTTGGCAAAGACTTAGGACAGATGCTCCCACACTCCGATGCTCCACCCAGGTCCCCACCCCTGTGACTGTTCACCCCTGGTTGCAGGGCGATGGATTGTGACAGCTTCACAGCTGTGCTCCTCACTGGACATTGCCATTGGCCACAGAACCTGCCTCTCTCGAGTTTGTCCCCCTCCAGGGCAGCTTTGAAGTTCCAGCTCCAGCGTTCCCTGTAGGATAGTGGAGGCTTCTGCTAAAAATGGTTTGCGGATCACCTTCTCCCTCTGCCTAATCCTGCCCTCCCCCCAGCCCGACTTCTTCATAGAGTATCTCCCAGAGTGCTCCCGGTAAGCCCTCTGCATGCAGCTCTCCATCACAAAGAAGATTTCCAAGGAACTCAGTCTGCCATGATGTATTAAATTTCTTGAAGTGATCTCTGAGTTTTAGGAAGAAACGATTAGGTACCATGGAAACAGTGACAGCAGTTTTGAAGAGCTCAATGACAGGTGGACATTTTGAAGACCATCAGGGGAAGTTTTGCTGGTGACGTTATACCCAAGCTTAAAATAGCCTTTATGGGATGATGAAAAAGCAGAAAAGTACCAGAAGAGATGGGCATTAGGTGGCACCAAAGGGCAGAAGTGAAATGGACACTAAAAATACTATAAAGAATCATTTATTATAGATAAAAAATTTTAAGTGTTTTTTTAAAAAACAAAATCATCAAAGGCTAATATGGGAGGAAACCTTTTTTTTTAATCTACAAATCACTTTGTGTCCTGGAGATTTAAGTGTGCCAAAAAATAGTGTTCAAGTGCCCACTGCTTACTATTTACTCAGTATCTCATTGCAAGAATCAGGAAATGTTCTTTAGGATTAAGTATTCCTGTATTACGTGTCAGGGCATGAGGTGTTGTGGTGGAAAAATGTCTTTTCTAAAAGCACTTTTGCTTGATGCATAGGTGCTTGTCAGATATTAATTGAATGAGTGCATGAATCGATGAATAAGACTGGGAATTGAAAGCAAATTCTCCACAACTTCCTTACAGTTACGAGGAATGGAACTTATTACAGCAGAAAAAGTACATAATCCAATCAGACTTCTGATGCTTCTGGTTATTGCTGCAGTAAGAACTATTATAGGTAAATGTGTTATTTTGACTTTTGAAAAAAATAGAGTGAACTAGGATTCTATTGTTAAGACATAATCAAAGATATGAATCAACTATATAAGAAGAATTATTTGTCACTCTCACTTTTAACAGGGAAAAATTGGCAGTGGTTCAAAATTTCAACATTAGAGAAATGTTTAAACAATTATAATAAACTCTCTGGGTTATTATATAGCAATTTAAAATGTTTTTGAAACATTTTTGCAGTAAGTACTTTAAAATAATCTAGTTTTAGAACAGCTTTAGATTCACAGAAAATTTGCAAAGATAGTACAGAGTGAGTATTCCCATATGTTTAGAATGCAGTTTCCCTATCATTAATAGCTCACATTTGTGAACTATTACATTTGTTACAATTAATGGACCAACATAAAACAAAAGATTTATATGATCTGAAGGCAAATAAGAGCATTAGGTTCATTATTATTAAAGTCCAGACTTTATTTAGATCTCAGTTTTTCTCTACATTCTATTGATATCTCATATACGAAGCTATTGCATTTCATCATATTTCCTTAAGCTTCTGTGGTTGTGGCAGTTTTCCAGACTTTCCTTATTTTGGATGACCTTGACAGGCTGAGGAGTACTGGTCAAATATTTCACAGGATGTTTCTCAGTTGGGTTTCTCTAATGTTTTTTTCTCATAATTAGACCGTAGTTACAGGTTTTGGGGAGAAAGATCAGAGACAGAAAGTGCCATTTTCATCATATCTTATCAAGGGTTGATACTACCACCAGGTCTTGTTGTGGTTAATGTTAACCTTACTCACTTGACTGAGGTAGTACTTGTCAGGCTCACTTCTCTAGGGTTAGTCTCTCCTGCTCCCCATACTGTTTGCAAGGAAATCTGTGTGTCCAGCTTACAATTAAGGATTTGGAAGCCGTGTTCCACTTCTTTGAGTGTGGAGTATTTACATAGATTATTTAAAATTTGGCACAAGAGATTTGTCTGTTTCCCCCTATTTAGTATTTAACCAATAATTTATTTATATTAGTATGGTTTCATGTATTATTACTTTTATTTAGTTTTAATTAATTAATTTGTTTTTAACTGTGGTAACATTGGGGTATTCATTTTCTTCTTTGTGTTATAACTCAATGCTAATTTATTGACTTATTGCTCGGATTGTTCCTATTTTGGTAATCAGGGTGGCCCTGTTTCCTTTTTTATATCTCTGTCCACTCTGCGTGTGTGTGTGTGTGTGTGTGTTTTCTTGACCACTTCCTTATGTTCTTACTATGTAGATACTCCAAGTCTTTTACATTACGGAGCATTTTTAATATCATGAAATAATGTTTATTATCACATGGAATATAAAAAGTGGAAAAATTGGATAAACAGTGATGTTAATTATGTGCATGTATAAGTTGTAAATATAAGTTCATAGAAAAATAAAGAAAAATACCAAAATGTCAACATTTCAAAGAGGTTTTTTTTATGTATTTTCCCCTTCCCCAAGTTCAGTAGCATGAATCATATACCTTGCAATTAGAAAAAAAAGACAGTAGCAAGTATTCTTTTCAATTAAAATTATTTATAAAAGGAATTGAGCCAAAGTCTATTATCAACATCTGTTTTGAGGAGAATTTGAGGACAGTTAATGTAATGATGAAAATTTCCTGGCAGTCCACATATTATGAAATGTCCTTACCAGTAATGAAATGATTCAAGAACATTATGCTTTTTATGTCAGGATTTCTTCTGTAGGAACTTCATCCATTCTTATTTTTTGTCATATCTACCTACCATCTGTACAATATTTGTTGAACAGCTTTTTCTAAGTGATTTTTAAAATTTAACCTACATTTAAGAAAACCCAGAGAAGGAGGAAGAGGACAAGGGCTCAAAATGGGGTAGAAAAGGGCACAAAGGACCATGGAGATGGATCATGGGTGAATTGGTGGTGGGCTACCCAAGGGGAAAACAAAATGTAAAAGATATAAATAACAATAAAAAAAAATTTTCATTACCCTCTGTAAAAATCTCATGTCACAAATAGAATGTAAACTTAAAATGAAATGTAATGAAGTGAAACAGTGTTATTAAAGATAAAATGAAGAATAGCTGATGTAAAGTCAACATAGAAATATGGTCTAAAAAGTTCTCATGGTTTTGGACTGTACTTCACTGCCTCATCTTGCCATTTTCTTGCTTCCTCCAAGTAAGTGTTACTCTTGTTTTTGGAGCTTTTTATTGGTCCCTACTATGCTCTCAGCTTATCCTAAGGAAGCTGTTCCTGGTCTTCCTGGTTTGGTCAATTCCCCAATTATAGTTTTCTCCTTTGCACACTCTGCTTTGTTGCACTGTTTTCAGTTGGAGAGTTGTCTTACTAAAATTACTGATTGCCCATCTCTCTCACAGCTGTTCCTCCTGGAGAATGTAGTTCCAGACTCATTCTTGTATTTCCATCATGTTGGAGAATACCTGACCCATAACAAAAACTACTAAATAGTGAGAAGAGTGAATAAACGAGTATAACACTCTCCAAAGATTTTGACAGAATACATTAGTGAGTGACAAATATTCCTTGTGAGGACTGCTCAGTTTGTTTGTCCTCCAGGTCATGTTGAATTTGACTAAACAATAACAAGGAATAGGGAATAACAACCAGTTAGCATTTTATGCCACTCAAAATTCAATCATGACATTCTAATTATTCCCCAAATCAATAACTTAATTCTCACATAACATACCTGTAGCATGGCAAAACTGTAACTTTGACAAATTAAAACAAATTAGGAAAAAAAAGATTATGTATCTCCTAAAATTATTTTGCATATTCTTAATGGTATGCATATCCTCTGGGGACCACACTAACTTTTGTGATTTCAGTTAGTGAAAGAAGGGTGCACAAGACAGATTTTCAAGAAGTAATTTATTCAGCATTTATATTACTGAAGAATAACTATTACAATTGGTTAATAGCATACATGTCTCCTCCTCTCCCTTGTGTTGGTATACAGTAAGGAAAACACAGATCCCCTGAGTATTTGAAGCAGAGGAAATATAATGTGGGGAGTGGGCTGTGCTGGTGTTGGGAGAGCTGAGAAGCTAAACAGGGGGCCATGAAGCAACCCAGAGTTTGGCAAAGTAGGCAGTCAAATGATAATGGGACAAATTCCAAAGAGTCACATACCCAAACATTTTGAGGAAAAAAATGTATCTTATTAAAGCAAAGGCCTACTAATGCTTGTGTTATAAGTAAACAAGGGTTAAAAATAAAGAATATACATTTAGAAAATACTAACAAAAATAGATAGTAGAAAGAAAGAAAAGGGAAAAAGAGCCAGCAGTCATCGCCACCCTTAGGCTGGATGGACAAAGGAAGGAGGTAATTGGAGTCCAGTGGGGAGAACTAAAGCCACCGAATCATCATCCCTGGGCTGAGTCCCCACTAGAAGCACAGAGATGAGAGGAAATATGCTACTTCTCCCCTCCAATCTTCCATTGGCTAAATCTGGTTGGATGCCAGCAGATTTATAGGCAATCGGTGTCTGAGACTAGTGAGGGGCTAGCAAAGGATGATCTACTGGCAGATAGGCCCAGGGCCAGCACAGATATTGTGCCAACCCCTGGGTGACAGTGGAGTGGGGGAGATTCTTACTTTCTCTCAGAACCACTTCAGAATACTTTCCTAAAACCTGCCAGAAAAGAAATGCTCATTTTTCTTCCATATTTCTTTCTTCCTTCTTTCTTCCTCCCTGCCCCTCTTCTTTCCTTTCTTTTTCTGGCAATAAAGTATTAGATAAGGACTAAAGCAAAGGAGGGGAAATGTAAAATTACCTAAACTAGGGTTATGCCCATTTAAGTGCCATGTGGCAGGACTGGGTATGGGTTTTTAACAAAAGAGTTACTTTAAGCGTAATATTTAGCCCTTTATTTAAGAGCATCAAATGTTTCTAGTTAGGCACCAATGCCCCAGGATACAGATGAAGCAAAACATCCAAAAGTTTATGACTGAATTTCTATCTGGTTCAGTCCCAGGACACACTGATTACATGGGGAGGACAGTGACTCAATGATTGGCCTGGAGGAATTCTTAAGAAGTTCTAGGGTCAATCCTTAAAGGTGGATGCATTTAGATCTTAAGGGAATTAGCTTGAGTCCTTAATTTCTGGTTCTCTTGACCCTTAAGTTTGTAAGTAATGTCTTACCTTTGTTTTCTGTACTCCTGCTTAAAGTAGAAAACATGAATCACAATCTGCTAATTTTATCTTTTCTAAGAAAAGAATTACACTGATGTGTCCCAGTGTCTTCAGCACACTTTTCCAGCCTCAGGCTTCAAGACAGCCTGTGTAACCTCCCCACTGTGCACAGAGCTGGGGGTGGCGCCAAGTGCTGGGGAGATCATCCTGACTTTCCAGTGCCATTTGGTTTATTCTCTCCCTATTCTGAGTAGAGAGTTTTTTTGCTCTGCTTCCTTCTCAGCCCTAGTATATAGCCAGGAAATGAAAGAATACATCCTAAGAACGTCTACTACTCTTTAAAGTTACAAACCCTATCAATCTTTAAAACTGAAATAAATTCTAATTTCCTAAAACTTTGCTGGCTATTTCCATTATCTATCTAGCTCTCTATCATTCATTAAATGTGGACTCTGTGTCAGGCACAGTGCTAGTACTGGAAGTACAAATATTAGTAAAACTAGGTGCTGCTCTTGGCGAACTTGCATTTTAGAGAAAGTTCTTTGTTCGATTTTGGAAAGATCTTTATAGGAAAAGAATTTCTAACTCATAACCTCCTTCTACCCCTATACATTTGGAAAAGGATACAAATCATGCCCATATTAAGAAATATTAAGAAAGAGAAGTGTAGAAGTGCAGTCTAGGTTCAGATCCCCATACTGGTACTTATGTAAGGACAAGTATTTATGAAGAAATAGAGGCTTAATTCTCTCTAAGCACCCAGTTTAGAAAACTTAATTGCATGTTCTTTCTCTGATCTTTGAAATGTGTGTAAATCTTTTTAAACATTAAATCAGTTTTTTGCCACTTTAAGATCCAAGAATGTTTTTCTCAAGAACCAGGGAACAATAGCTTTGACTCTCTGTAACCCTCAAGAAAAACAGTACCCCTATCTATTTCTGTGTGAGAGAAGGAACCCAGCTTCACAGATAGACATGCTTGGTCCTGAAACTATATTCTGTTAGAATGATGTGAGTTTATATTTCCTTTGTAAAGTCAATTAGCTAACACAGACCATCTCCCAATTAGCAAGTGAAGTTCAGATGAAGTAGATGTGACAAATGGCATACATTCATGAGTGGGTTGTTTCTGATTGGCTCCATTAAAGGGTGAGATTCCTTCCTGCCTTTACAGTCTTTTAGTGGATTGTCTAATGCACATCACTTTCTGGTTTGATACTGCTGCATAATAAAACTGATGCTTTTCTCCTCTACCTTGGTGGAGAGGTGCTTTCTTTCTTTCTTTCAAGGTTTTTCTTTCTTTCTTTCAAGACTTATTTATTTATGCGTACAAGAGTGGGGTGTAGGCCAGAGGTGTGTGTCGGGGGGGGGGGGCAGTGAGAGGATTCACCAGAGGCATAGTGGGGAGCAGAACAGGTGGATCTACTGAAATACTCTGCTGAGGGGAGCAGTGGGTGAGACAGGAGAGGTCTGCTGTGCCATGTGGGTTAGCAGTTAGCATCCTGGCCGGGGATCCAAGTCAGCACAGTGGCATAAGCTGTGATAGCTTTGAAACTTAATCCCTAGGCCACCAGGGAGGCTGGTGGAGAGGTTTTCTATGTCGGGAAGCTATTTTATTTTTAATTGTATTCTCCTGACACTACTAGGTATGTGATTTGGGGCAGCTTTCTGAATTGCTTTGTACCTCAGTTTCCTTATCTGTGAACACAGATAATAGTAACATCTATTACTACTGTTGTTATTAGGATTGTTGTGGGGGGAACGGACTAAATACATGTAAAGTATGTAGAAAAAAATCCAGGCAGCAGTAGGCAACATTTGAATATTACCTGTTAATTTTTTTTTTTTTTTGGTTTGTGGTTTCTTTTCTTTTTTTTTAAATTTAACTTTATTTAATTTATAACCTTTATATTATTATGTATCCCCCGTAAGTTTCCCACCACTAATTTACCTGTGAACCATCACTATAGTCCCTTGTGCTCTTTTCTCCCCTATTTTGGTCTCTCTTCCTCCCCCTCCCCTGCAGAATGTCTCTTATTTGTGGTTGCCTGCTAGTTTTTGTTTTCGTTTTTGATTTGTGTGCTATTTTCTCCGTCTGATTTCTCATTTGGCTCTCTTATATTCCTCCTATAAGTGATACCATTTGATATTTTTCTTTTCCCTCTGGCTTATTTTGCTGAGCATGATGTTACCTGTTATTATAAGTAGAAGTTTTGACTGTATTAAATTCTGGTTCTTTCTCAGCTATAATGTGTTCCCAGAAGGATTTCAATGAAGAGGCCGTGAGTATAAGAAATACACCAGCAAGATATAAAATAGCCCAGACTTCACCATCCACATGAAGTTAAATACCTTCCCTAATTAAAAAAAAAAAAGTGTAAAAATATTACTCCTATGGTGATAATATTGAATCATGGAATAAATCTTTATTTTGGTCTCTGGTGCCTGAATGATCTGGTCTCTGCTTAATCCTTCAGTCTGAACTTCCAGCCCTCCTTGCCATTGCTTGTTGTTATATTAACATTCTTCAGTTTCTTCTAGTACCCAAGCCTATTTGCACTTCAGGACTTTTGCACTTGCTTTCCCCTCTGCTTGGAAAGTGATACTTCTAGATTTTTTATATTGCTGTTTCTCATTATTTAGTTCACAGATGAAATAACCCCTCCTCATAGAAGCTAAACCTCACCCATGCTCTCTTACTTTACCGTGTTGTGTTTTATTAAAATACTTGTCACTATCAGAAATGCTTTGTTTGCTAAATCTATGATTAAGAGAAGTTAGAGTAGGGACCTTATTGGTTAATCCCTGCTTCCTTGTACAGTGCTTCAGAATCTAAGAATTGGATAAATTAGTGGGTGAATGAAATAAACTCTTCTTTTTTTATGGGTTTGTTAAAACTCTTTTTTTATTGTTATTTATATCTTTTACACTGTGTATTCCCCTTGGGTAGCCCATCACCAATTCACCTGTGACTCATCACCATAGTCCTTTGTGCTCTTTTCTACTCCATTTTGAGCCCTTTTCCTTCCTCTCCCTCGCTGAGTGACTCTCTCTTGTTTGGTTCCCCTATATTCCTGTTAAAAGTGAAACCATTCACTAAACTCTTTTTAACAACTGGTTCTTCATGGATTCAGCAAACATTTGTTGAGTACCTTGTATGCTTGTACTGAGGACATTGGCATTATTCATGCATGTTTCAGTATTGGTTTATTAGGACAGGTCTATCAAAAACCTTTAAAGATACAATCATAGAACTATAGACATATAAGGAAAAGGTAGAAATTAAAGTATTACAAAAAGAGAACTGTGCTAAGCATTATAGTAGGCATTTCACACAAATTATTTCATTTAAATTGTATTCAAGAACATTTCCATTTATATATTGTTATACTCATTTTTTTTTTACAAAGTAGGAAAAGAATGTCACAAGTTAAATAATTGGCATATAATTGGCCAGCTTGGAAATGGATGGGCCAAAATTCAAACTTCATTGCTCTGCCTCCAAATTTTCTTTTCTTTCCATTGCACTAAAAATGAAAGCCTTCTCCATTCCTCCCTTCTGTCAAAACTGTGAAGGGTCTGAGATTTTACTGTACTTTCAAGTTAGCAAGTTAGTTACCATGGTTTTATGAATGCAGACAGAAGACTCTGGACCCTGGGTCAGAGACAAAGAATTTTATTACTCACAGCATAGCAAAGAGTATGAACTTTTAAAATATTTCTTTTTTTTTTTTCAAGATGGGGTACAGGCCAGAGGTGTGGGGTGGTGAGAGGGCTCACCAGACACAGAGTGGGGAGCAGAACAGGCAGATCAGAAATACACTGCTGAGGGGAGCAGCGGGCGAGGCAGGAGAGATCTGCCGCGCCATGTGGGACTCTCCCTGGCAGGGTGTCGAACTTGCATCGAGAGCGGCTGGCAGCTCCACAATGCAGCGCTCAACCGCTGCGCCACCATGGAGGCCCCTAAAAAATTTCTTTTGCTTTCTTTTTTTCAAATTGAGGTGATATTTGTACTGTGTTTTTAAAAATGTCATTGACTCCTCATTGCTCTCACCATAAAGTCTGAAGTCCTTATCGTGGCATATCAGGTTCTTTATGATGTGTGTCCTGCCTACTTCCTTTCCCAGCACTTCCTTAGTCAGACTGTGCGCCATTCATTTGCATACTCATCTATGCCCCAGATTCACCCTCACTCATTCCAGGTGCTGAATGTCACAGTTCTCTGCTTGAAATGCCCTTCTTCTCGTTCTTGTTTGTCACTTTTCCTCCTTTAGGTCTCAGCTTACATATCATATCTATTTTTCAAGATTTATTTATTTGTACATACAAGAACTGGGGTGTAGGCCAGAGGTATGGGGGGTGGGTGGGTGAGAGGATTCACCAGAGACAGAGTGAGGAGCAGAACAGGAAGATCTACTGAAATACACTGCTGAGGGGAGCAACAGGTGAGACAGGAGAGGTCTGCTGCACCATGTGGGTCAGCTCCCTGGCAGGGGATTGAACTCGTGCTGCAGTGACTGGTGATAGCTTCATAATGCTGAGACTTAACCCCTTGTGCCACAAGGGAGGACTTAAATATCATATTTTTAATACAAACAGAACTTAATCCTCCTCTCTACTCTCTGTATCTCCTCCTTTCTTGGTACTTAGTATGACTATTCTAATTTCCTTTTCATTATTCTTAGGTTTTTATGAGGGAAGAGACACTTACTAGGCTTATCCCACTACCAGCACAAGTCCTAACCCTGAGCTAATTTTCATTGCCATTCAGTGGAATAAGATGGATAAGTAAATAATGGAGTAATTCAGGGTTAGTGATGGAAGACTTTCAGCTAGAGGAGAGTAAGGTTGACTTAACTCTTTCAACACTTCATTTAAATTTTGACAGCAATGCATATTCCAGTGGAGAAAATGTAGAAATTGATCATAGTAATGCTTTCGTTGCTGAGCAGTTCTGTTTGAGAAAAAGAATGGCTACACAATTTTACCCCATTGTATATTAAGTTTATAAGCATGAATCAGGAAGGTCAAGATGACAGATATTGATCAAATTTTTAATGGTTTACCAGGCATTGTGTTAATTTTTTTCCCACACTTTCATAATTTGTTTAATTTTTATAACAATTAACTAATTTCCTCTTCCTACTGATGAGGAATTAAGCTCAGATATGCAGAAAAAAAATGCCTTACCTCACATGATAAGAGTAAAACTTTACTAAGTGCTTACAATGACCCTGGCATTGTTCTAAGCACTTACATATCGTCACCTCCTCTGAGGTGTCTCTACTACTCCCACTTTTCCGGATGAGGAGCTAGACACATAGAGAAGTGTCTGTTTAGTTCACAAAGATAGAACTCACCAGCACCCCAGTGGGCTCACCCATGTGTATCAAATCAAATATTTCCCTCAGTCTGATGCTCCAAGAGAGGCAAATTATAATGTCTCTAACATAAAATTGACATGCCCCTCTCCTTTCCACTCCCATGCTGCGCCCTGGGTGGGTGAGTCCAAACTCATGAACTATTTATTTATTCATTTATTTTGTGTAGAAGAACTGGGGTGTAGGCCAGACGTGTGGAGGTTAAGACAATTCACCAGGACAGAGTGGGGAGCACAACAGATGAATTTACTGAAATACACTGTTGAGGAGAGCAGCGGGCGAGACAGGAGAGGTCTGCTGTGCCATGTGAGTTAGCAAGGAGCTGGAGATTGAAGTCAGGCCTTAGCTGTGATAATGCTGAAACTTAACCCGTAGGCCACCAGGAAGGCCCTCATGAACTCTTTCAAAACCATTTGTCAGATTATTATAACCTCATGGGTGTCATAGGCAAACCTTGTTGGCTTTCAAAGCTAGATGTTTTGGGGGGGCTTATCTTTTGGTGCAGGTGTTAAAAGTTGGGGTTCCTATATGAGGTTTAAACCCTTCATATCTAGGGAGAAACTCAGGTGTTTGAGTTCCCTCCAGATTATGGCTTGCCCTCTGGGGATAGTATTTATAGGAGACTGAGTCTCAGTCTCCCCTACCCACCTTGACATAGGTTTTCTCTCAATTGCCCGATGATTAGGAATCGCTCACAGAGTTTTTATTTTATTTTTTTTTCCAGAAAAGATTGTTTCATATTTAGCTATAGATTTAGTGTATTCATGGAAGGAGGTGAGTTCAGGATACTGTGAAGTTGCCATCCTGAACTGAACCCTTCGATATGCTAGTTTTGACAGGAACTACAGTGCTTCTTTGTGGGAGTGGCAAGATATGAGCAGATTTTTTTTAAAGGTTTATTGGCATAATTATTGTGTAATAAATTTTACATTTAATGCTTAACACATTTCACATATTAGAAATGTGAGATTTGATGAGTTGAAATCTGCATATGTTTATTATAATCAAGATAAATTTTTTTTTATGGAGCCAGGAAATTTCCTTGTGTTCCTTTTAAGTTCCTCCTTTCTCTCCTCTAGACTACCATTGATCTGACTTATGTCATAATAGATTAGTTTGCATTTTGTAGAATTTTACATAAGTGAGATACAGCTAGGTTTTTTTTTTTTCACTCAGTATAGTGACTGTGAGATCTTGCTGCTTCAGGTATTAATAGGTCATTCCGTTTTATTGCTGAGTACTGTTGCATTGTGTGAATATACTTCAATTTGTTCATCCTTTCACCTGTTATTGGACAAATTGGATTATTTCCATTTTTGCGCATTTACAAGTAAGGCTGGAAATAAAAAAAATATTACTGTGTCCAGTAGAATTTCTGCTCACTGCTTTTCACAATGCAGTAATTTGGGGACTTTTGTTTAAAAACTGGCTTTGCTACTTACATACCCAAAGGCCGATAGGTAGGTTAAGAAGATATGTTTTTTATCTATAATGGACTACTACTCAGCCATAAAAAAGATGAATGCTTGTTATCTGCAACAACATGGATGCAGCTAGAGGGGTTGTTCTAAGTAAAGTAAGCCAGAAGAAGAAAAAAGACAAATACTGGATGGTTTTGCTTATGCATGGACTATAGAGAAATAAAATGAAGAGTCAGACAACGTCAAACCAAAACCAAAACTGAGACTAGCAGAGGAGAGAAAAGGGGAAAGGAACACAATAGACTATGATGGAAGAAATTTGGTGCATTGGTGATAGCTGTGGTGTGGTAACATGCATCGGAAGAGGTGGGAATCCTATATTTCTGAATCATACATAGTGTTGAAAACCAATGTAAAATATTTAAGAGACAAAACAAAAAAGTCTCTGGCTTTTAAATGATGCCAACCATTAGACAATTTTTAGAATCCTTATTTAAATCTACAGATAACTGAGTTTGCATAGTAACTTTCCTCTTTGCTTCTCCTTTATCTTTTTCATTAATGCCTCAACAGAAGTTAGAGAAAAGCAAAAAAGGGAGAAGAGGTGGAGTATGTAATAAACTAGAAAAAAATATATTTTTGTTAATTAGAGATTAATCTGTTCACTTACTAGTTGAAAATTCCAAGTTGTGTTTTAAATGAATGTGGGGGGCTTCCTCCATAAAAAGAGAAATACAGTAAGAATTTTTCTGAGGACCCCTTTTTTCTCATTATGCCTTTTTTTTTTTGCATAGGCATTTTTATTCATAAAGGTGTTGATGTTCATTCAACCTTACATTCAACTTATATTTTTATTTTCTCTGCCATTTTTACTCAGTGAGAGACTATGGTTTCCTTTTTCGATAAGTATGTAACTTTCTAGCTTTTCAGACTATTTTGCTTTGCAGAGTTGTGCTTTAAATCTCCCCCAGAAAGGAAATGACTCATTTCTCTACAGTAGCATGTAGGTGTTTGATGAATGTTGCTGCCAGGTAGAAATAGATTGTAATGCTAGTGTAAATGAAGTTTTACAGGTACTAAAATATGAAAGGTTTCAATTTTCTTAGCAATTTAAATTGTAGGAAAATAACTTCAGGAGTTGCTAAGGCCTCTGTGTTCTGAGCGAAAAGTTAGCCAAGCTAAAAAGTGGTATGAATGTTATGAAATTGATGATTTATTGCAAGACTGGTGTGTTCTTTGAGATGCTTTTCTCTGCTGAAATCTTGGCTTGGGACTATGCAAGACTGATTAGGATGACGCTGCATTTGTAATATAGGCCAGATTGGGCAGATCAACTAGATGAATTTTTTGAAGACCTTTGACTGATATGAATTCACAAAACTCTCTTAGTCTTTCTTCTCTTCAGACTGCTGTGGTACAAAGAAAGAAGGAAGTGGGTTGTATAGTTATCGTCCTTTGCAGACTATTTAATGTTCTAAAAATAATGACATTCTCTTCATTTTGAAGTCTATGAGAGGTTGGGCTGCAGCTACCACATTGTCCTGCAAAGCTTCATGGGTATGAAAAGGCTGTTACAGTTTTCAGGTCAATTTCTGCATGGATAAGCCTCATTAAATAGGAAGGACAATGATATTAGGTGGATACCTGACTAATTATAAATTTTTTTTCTTAGTTTATGTCAGTCCCTAGAATAACACTTTATGCATAGTACATACTTACAAGTTTCCTAAGAATGGATAAACACCAAAAGATGATGCTATCAAATTTAAATTCTACCTTGAAGTCTGAATGTGTACTGTGTTTTGAGCCTGGCAGTTCATGTAAATACATGTAATCATTTTATGTTCTACTTTATTATTTTTTGATAATTTAAAAAATGACAGTATTATAGCACCACTTTGGACTTGTGAAATATGATCAAGAATTTATATTTAAGAACAAAATGCCATGAAAGAAAAAAAATTGAAATATCTTGTTGTAGTAGAATAAAATATAAATATTTATGGTATAAAATACCCTGTTAGATATTTTATAGTGTGTTCTTAATTAGCATGAAGAGAGAGAGAGAGAAAGCATGCACACGCTAGTTAATAGATGACAAAGAAGAAAATACTAGGATTTAGTTGGTGCGAATATAAACTGTATGAAAAATGTAGATAGCAGAAGAAGAATGGTCAGAGATTCTCCAGGTAGAAGGTTTTGTTAAAACACCCAATTGTATGCTGCTAAGACTTTAGTGTAATTGGCCAAATTTAAATCTGCCTAGGTATATGCAGCTAAGAAAGTTTTTGGCCTGAGTCTGCTCTCAGGTTTCAGCGTTTGGATATCTGAAGAATGAATTCCCACCTTTACATTGTTTCTATCATGTTTAAACTTGTGTACAAGCTCCAGATTCGTGTCACATCTACTCTATACAACCTCTCTTATATACTTAAGGTGTAACATTCAAATTTAAGGTTAATGTCAGACTGTAAGCTCAGGTCTGTTGCACATATTGAACTTCTTGTAAAATGCTCTTTTTTTGCCATTCATCTCTGCCTAACTCCTTTGCTCTTTCATATCACTTTTAAATACTCCTTCCTCAAGAAAGAGATCTTCCCTGACCACATCTCAGACCACAACAGGTCTCCACTGTTCTATAATCTCAAGGTCCCTAGTGTTTTTCCTTCTTGTAGCTTTTTTTTTTTTTTTTTTTTTTTTTTTTTTTTTTTTTTTTTTGTAAATATATGAGTCTACACTGGTTGGAGTTCACAGTCCACGAAGAGTATTCACTTAATGAGGGGTCCCATTAAATATTTACTAGATGAGTTCATGAGTAAATGTGTGATTGAATGAATAAATAAAATGAGGTGAAAAAAAGACTAAGATTGTGACCAAAATGTTTAATAAATTGGGCTCCTAGTGACTGCAATGAGGCAGGACATTTGGTATAGTCAAATGTCATGAGGCTCAATCAGAGGAGCAGCGATCTGTCTTGTTCAGGCAACAGAAAGCAGGTGCCCCTTGCTTTTTCTTTTTTGAAGTATTTCCGTACTTGTTTAGAAATTAGAAAAGCAGCAGCTCTTCTGCCCGCTTGTGTCTATGCAAGTATCCTTTACTCTTCTCTCCCTTTTTAATAAACCTGTTCTTCTGAGAAAAAAAAAAGATTAGAAAAGCAAAGAAGCAACTTATAAACATACACCCAAGAGTTGTTATAATTCAATGTAGGACAAGGTCTATGACAAGAGAGAATAATGAGTAAATTCGATGAATATCCTTAACCTAAGCCAGAAAATCTTTGAATAAGACATTCAGTCTTTGATTATAGGCCTCCAGAAGTGAGTACTGTTCACATTTTATGTTTGGTTTTCACAAGTCTTATAATTCAAAGCCACAACTATGCTTCCTGTGACAACACCTTTAATTAAACTCCATTAAAACCTACAGCTGTGAAAATCAGTAAACCTCAAACCATAGTAAATAAGTTTGAGATGACTTTTCATTACTTGGAAGAGATTTTTCCTGAAAATGGAATGATTGGATAATGGTCACAATCATGTATTGGACTAATTTTTTTTTACAGAATGTTTGGGAACTTGAAGACATTAAACTCCTGACCTGCCTTAATTTTGCCTATTCAGTTTCTGTTAAGAAAGAGTTTTCCAGAGTGCGTGGATGAGCATTATAACATTTTCATAATTTTGCCACTGGAGGGCTCATTGGCCTTTTAAATGTTTCTGTTAGTAGACCAAATCTTAATGTCTGCGTAACAGCGAGGCTTTGAGACCAATTTTCCCCCCTCTTTTGAGGAAACCTATTTTTCTTTTTGGGGGTATATTTAGATGCCCAAGTACATGTGTCAAAAAGCCATAATTCATAAATGCCCTCAAAGGTGGAAAGACTTGCCATTGCTGCATGTGAACTGAAATTAGATAGGCTGCTCTTAAGCTCTCCAAGTAATACAAGGGGACAGTGATCATACTGAGCAGGACTTTGAGCAAGTGCACATGCATCCGTGGTGTCTTGCTTGTGTATGCTGGTGGTGCAGTCATCAGGATGGAGCATTCTGAACTATTCAGGAATAATGTCATTAGTCTAATTGGGGTAGGAATCTTTTAAGGATAAATTGAGTGGATATAGGAGTGGGTATTAGGGAATAGTGGTCACCGGTAGTTCCAGGATTCCCTGCTGCATGTTTTGTTGCAAAGATTGTGAGTGTGGCTCCTTTCCTGTGTATGTTTCTTGCAGGTGTGGTCCAATTTCCCTGAGGTTGATTAGTTAGAATTATGAACTAAGCATGAATTAAGAAAAGGAACTTGGACCTGAATGCTGCATCTATTTGGCATGTGCATATTTTGAGGGGCAGTATTTCGGAGACATTGAGTGTTAACAATGAGACATTATGTAAAAATGTGGGGACAGTGTTGGCCCCCAAAAGAAAGTATAAAAGCAACATAAAGCAGAGAGATGGAAATATCAGAATGGCTCTGTCATATTTGAAAAGACTTAACTATAAAGTGAAGGAGTAACATATTTAAAGAAATATTATGCCAATAATAAGACATGATTTCTCAAGCTGAATTCTACACGGGTGTGTAGAGCAGAGTCTGAGAATGAAACTTTGGCAGAGCCTGCCTAAGACCTGCTCAGAAATTCTGGCATGGAATCTCCAATGCTTGTGACTTCCTCACCAGGGTGATAAATTCTCATTGCCCCTAAAATTTTGAATTTTCAGTGAATTTACCTTGTCTTGATTTCATGCTCATTCAGCTACATTTTTCTTTAATTTTTTCTTATAAAAATTTTAAACATATGTAAAGAGAACAATGAATCTGATGTATCCATTACCTGTTTTCATCAGTTCAGCAGTTTTCAATGTATGATCAGTTTTCCCTTACCCGTTTTACCTCCCTATGGATTATTTTCAGGTACATTATAGAGGTGATATCTCTACTTCTCTTAGATTATACAGTATGAATTTTTTAAATTGAGGTAACATTTATTTACAGCACTGTATGATTCAGAAGTATAGGCTCACACCTTCCGGTGTATGTTACCATACTAAACCTACCACCAAGATACCCATAGTCCTCCACCATAGTCCATTGTGCTTTCTCCCTGTTTTGCTCTACGTTACTCTTCTTCCTCTGGTAGCCTCAATTTCAGTTTCCTAAGGTTTGTTATTGGTTTGGTTTTATATGAGCCTTTCTTTTGTTTCTCTGTGTTCCATGTACAAGTGACACCATACAGTATATCCAGTATTTGTCTTTCTCCTTTTGACTTATTTTGTTTAGCTTAATTCTTCAGCTCCATCCATGCTGTCACCAATGGCTTAAGTTTCTCTCTCTCTCTCTCTCTCTCTCTCTCTCTCTCTCTCTCTCTCTCTCTCATTGGGTAGTATTTCATGGTGTATATATTTACTACATCTTCTTAATCCACTCATTTGTGTTTGGGTGCTTGGGTTGTTTCATAACCTGACTATTTCAAATAGTGCTACAATGAACATAGGAGGTATGTTCAAGTTAGTATTTTCACAATCTTTGGGTAGATACCTAGGAGCAATTTCGTAGGAGTAGAACATATGCTGGAACATATGGTAGATTTATTTTTATTATTTTGAGAAATCTCCACACTGTTTCCTATAGGAGCTGGACCAGTCTACATCCCTACTAACAGTATAAGAGAGTTCATTTTCCACATCCTTGTCAACACTTGCTGCTTTTGGTCTTTTTGATATTAGCCATTCTCAAAGTGTGAGGTGGTATCTAATTTGGTTTTGATTTGCATTTCCCCCACCACAAGTGATGTTGAATATTTATTCATGTGCCTGTTGGCCATCTGTATATCTTCTTTGTGGAAATGTCTGTTTAGCACATCTGCCCGTATTTTGACTGTGCTATTTGCTTCCTTTTTGTGGAGTTGTATGAGTTCTTCATAGATCTTGGATATCAGCCCCTTGTTGGATATATGGTGTACAAGTATTTCTGCCCATTCTAATAGTGTGTCTTTTTGTTTTAGTAATAGATTCTTTCACTGCACAGAAGCGTTTTAGTTAGATGTAGCTGGATTTAGTTATATTCACTTTTATTTTTCTTGCCATTGGAGATGATTCCACAACAATGCCAATGAAAAAAATGTTGTAGATTTTTTCCCCTATATTTTCTTCTATGTATTTTATCTTTCTTGTCTTACAACCAAATCTTTAATCCACTTGAGTTAAGTTTGTATATGGTGTGATAAACTGTTCTTGTTTCATCCTTTTGCACATGACTATCCATTTTTCTCAATATTGTTGAATAGTCATTCCTTTCTCCAAGGTATAATCTTGGCTCTTTTGTCAGATTAACTGTCCATACAAGTGTGGGTTTATTTTGTATTCCCAATTCTATTCCATTGTTCTGTGTGGCTTTTTATTCCAGTGTCATACTGTTCTGGTAACTATAGTTTTGTAGTATTATCTGAAGTTTAAGAGTGTTATGCCACAGTTTTGTATTGTTTTTTGTTTTATTTTTAATAAGGATTGCTATGACTATCCATAGTCATTTGTGGCTCCATATAATTTTAGTAATCCTCATTCCATTTCTTTGTAGAATACCATTGAAACTTAATAGGGATTACATTGAATATATATTGTTTTGGCCAAGATAGCCATTTTAACAATGTTAATTCTATCAATCCATGAACAGAGAGTACCTTTCCATTTCTTTGGGTATTCTTTTATTTCTTTTAACAATGTTTTATAGTTTTATTATAAAAGTTCTTCATCTCCTTTGTTAAGTTACTCCTAGATATTTAATTCTTTTTTTATGTGATTGTAAGTGGGATAGTTTTTCTGATTTCTGTCTCATCCAGCTCATTTTCTTTTTTGCATATAGGAATACAACTGATTTTTGTAAATTGATTCTGCACCCTGTGACTTTGCTGTAGCGATTTATTGCTTCATTTAGCTTGGTGTTTAGTGGTTGTTTTTTATGTATATTTTTATATTATCTACAAATAGTGACAGTTTTATTTCTGTTTTAAAACTGGATTCCTTTTATATCATTCTCTTGCATAATTTCACCATTGAGTGTGATGTTAGCTGTGGAACTTTAATACATGGCCTTTACTATGTTTAGGTTTGTTCATTCTATCCCTAACTTTTGGTTTTTATTATAAATAGATGTTGAATCTTATCAAATCCTTTTCCTTATTGATACAGTTGTTTGATATTTATAGTTGATGTCATGAACATATTGTCAATGTTCTTTTTTTGTGAATTTTATTGTAAGAATTTTTTTTCAGAGGGAGTCAGTTGAATTATTCTAATATCTCTGATACCTATACTATTGACATCCATATTAGGTAATGAGCAAATGATTTTTAACTGTCATATTTATATAAGGATCTTTTAGATAGCAAATTAATAGGCTGTTAGGTTAGTAAGCTGAATCTATAAAGCTGAATTATTCTACTAGTATTATTCTACTAGTATTATTCTACTAGTATGAGATACCCTACCTAGGAGTTAGTTTTGCACAGTTATCTGATAAATGAGGAAAAAATATTTTTTTGTAAACTAAAAAAACTCCATACTTGACAGGTTTAATTGTCAAGTTTTAGTTTATATTCTGTTTCTAGCAAAAATCTTTGAATATTTTAGCTACCTATTGGAGTATGGTCTGATGCATGTTTTCATCAATAAATAGCAAAGAGGAAGCTAAAGAAATAAGTTCATATCTTCTCAATTGAGAAGGTAAAGGCCTGGGCTCTTTAAATATTTGAATTGAAGAGCTGATCAGGAAGAGGTGACTTGATGGGTGTTGTAGAGGTGATTCATGCATCATACAGATGTCCTTGGATGATGCCTCTAAGACTCCATCCACTTCTGAGGATCTGTTTATAGAAATTGACCATTTGACACACCTTTTATCTTTACTTGTGATTATTACAAAACAATGGATTAGAAAAATGCTTTCTTTTTTATAACAAATAATTTGTAATGACTCATTTAATGTTAAAACTCATAATTTAAGAATACAATGTTCTAACTCTATTATAGAAGAGAAATAAGAGTAAAATTATATATATATATATATATACATATATATATATATATATATACACCAGTACCTAAATAGATATGTGGATTTATTTTTGGGTTTTCTATTTGATTCCATTGGTCTGTGTGTCTGTTTTTGTTCCAGTACCATGTTGTTTTAATTATTATGCTTTGTAGTATAGTTTGAAATCAGGTAGTGTAATCCCTCCATTTTCTTTCTTTTTAGTCAGGAGAACTTTAGCTATTTGGGTTTTTTTGTGGTTATATATGAATTTCATCAATTTGTTCTATTTCTTTGAAGAATGTCATTGAGATTTTTATTGGGATAGCATTAAATCTGTAAATTGCTTTTTGGTAGGATGGCCATTTTGGTAATGTTAATTCTTCCAATCCATGAGCAGAGGATGTCTTTCCATTTTTTGTGTCTTCCTTTATTTCTTTTAACAGTGTCTTACAGTTTTCTTTGTATAAGTCCTTTACCTCTTTTGTTAGGTTTATTCCCAGATATTTTATTTTATTTTTTGTTTCAATTTTGAAGGGGATGGTTCTCTTAATTTCTTCTTATTCAGACTAAGTGTTTGACTTTTGTGTGTTGATTTTGTATTCTGCTACTTTACTAAACTGGTTTATAATTTTGAGTAGCTGTTAAGCCCATGTGGTCTAGGTCCTTATTTAGAGCTTTAGTGTCCTTATTTATTTTTTTGTCTCATTGATCTGTCCATTGGTAAGAGTGGGGTATTGAAGTCTCCTCCTATATATGTGTTTTCTCTAATATCTGTTTTCAGAGATGATAATAATTGTCTTATATATTTTGGTGCTCCTTCATTTGGGGAGTATATGTTGATGAGAGTTATATCATCTTGTTGAATTGTCCCCTTTATCATGGTGTAGTGACCATCTATGTCTCTTTTTACCTTTTTTAGTTTGAAGTCTATTTTATATGATAAAAGTATAGCTGTCCCTGCCTTCTTTTTACGTCCATTTGCTTTTAGGATTGTTTTCCAGTCTTTTACTTTCAATCTGTGTTTATCTTTTGTAGTTAAATGTATTTCCTGTAGACAGCAGAAGGTTGGGTTCTGTTTTTTGATCCATTCTGCTACTCTGTGCCTTTTTATTGATGAGTTTAGTCCATTTACATTTAGAGTTAATATTGATGTATTGGCATCTATATTTGCTATTTTGTTTGTCTTTTTGTGGTTTTATTCCTCATCTCATCCTGGTCTTCTTTTTCATTCCTCTATTGGTTTTGGCTTTAGGACTTCTTGTAATACTTTTTGGAGTGGGGTGTAGTCATGATGAATTTATGGAGTCTCTGTTTGTCTGGGAAGGTCCTTATCCTTTCTACATAGAGGAAGGAGAGCTTACTTACTCTATGGAGTAAAGTATTCTTGGTTGGCATTTGTTGTCTTGGAGTTTGTTGTATATGTCCCTCCATTCTCTTTTTGCCTGTAGTGTTTCTTCTGAGAAGTCTGATGTTAGCCTGATTGGCTTTCCTTTCTAGGTTATCTGTTTCCTCCCCCTTGTTAGTTTCATTACATTTTCCTTGTCTTGGACTCTTGAGAGTTTTACCATTATATGTCTTGCTGTAGCTTTTCTTTCATCATGGTAGTTTGCAGTTCTTCTTGCCTCTTGTATGTCTAATTTTTAAAAATATTTTTATTGTTATTTATATTTTTTACATTTTGTATTCCCCTTGGGTAACCCACCACCAGTTCACCTGTAACCCATTTCTGTGGTTCCTTGTGTCCTTTTCTACTACATTTGTGTCCTTCTCCTCCTGCTGCTCCCCCCATTCCCCCCCACTGAGTGTCTCTCTCCTATTTGGTTTCCCTATAGTCTTGTTATAAGTGAAACCATTCGATATTTTTCTCTTTCTTTCTGGCTTATTTCGCTGAGTATGATCCCCTCAAGTTCCATCCATGTCGCCGCTGCAAATTGCATGTGTTTATCTTCTTTGAATGCTGAATAGTATTCCATTGTGTATATGTACCACATTGTCTTGATCCAATCATCTATTTTTGGACATCTGGGTTGCTTCCATACCTTTGCTATTGTAAACAGTGCCGCAATGAACATATGGGTGCATGTATCCTTTTGGATTAGTGTTTTTGTGTCTTTGGGTAGATTCCTAAAAGCGGTATTGCTGGGTCTAATGGAAGCTCCATTTTTAGCAGTTTGAGAAATCACCATACAGCTTTCCATAGTGGCTGAACCAGTTTGCATTCTCACCAGCAGTGTAGAAGAGTTCATTTTTCTCCATATCCTTTCCAGCATTTGTTGTTGCCTGTATTTTTAATGTGTACCATTCTCACAGGTGTGAGGTAGTATCTTATTGTCTATTTTTATCTCCTTCCTCATGCTTGGAAAGTTTTCTTCTATTATCTCCTTAAAAAGTCTCTCAGCTCCTTGTCCTCTCTCTTCACCTTCAGGGATTTCTATCACTCTTATATTTCCTTTCCTCATGGTATCAGATAGATCTCAAAGTGTTTCTTCATTTTTTTTTTCCCTTTGTGTTTCTATTTCCTTTTCTTTTTTAGTTCTTTTTGTATCCGCATCTTTGAGAGTACTGATTCATTCTTCCATCTCTTCATTTCTATTTTCATTGCTTTTCCCAGAGTTATTTAGGCCCTCCATTGATCTTTTGATCTCCTGCATTTCTTCCATTTCCTTTTAAGGACTCAATTTCATTATTTTGTTCATTAATTATTTTTCTCAGATTGTTCTTTTCCTTTTTATTTTCTTCAAGTTTTGTCATCACGACGATTCTGAATTCTCTATCTGCATGCAGAGAAGATCTTCCTCGTTGTTGTTGTTGAGTTCTGGTGGTTGATTTTCTTTTTGCGATGTGTCCTTTCCCTGAGGGCTTGCTTGGTTATTTGTATTTTTCCTTCTCCCTGTTGTTTGTTTTCTTTTTTTTTGCTATGCGATGGGCCGTTTTGTTGCTGGTACTGGTGGGCATCTTTGGGATGTTCCTTCTGGGATGTCTGGAGTTGGTGGTCAGGCTGAGTCTGGTACTGTTATGCCAGCCTCTCCAAGGGTCATAATGCTGTGATTACATTGATGAGCCCTGTCTCTAAAATTTCACTCCCACTGTATTTACTCAGTTCCAGGGGAGGATGGTGGTAGGCTTCAGACTGCGGTACCACAGCAGCTTCTTCCCCTTGTTCACAGATCCACCTAATGGCAGTTGCAGATCCTGCTGGTGGTGGGCAGATCCAGGCAATTCCTGTACTGGGTGTGGGAGAAAGGTGCCCTGCTCTGCTACTGCTCCGCTCACCTCTGACTGAGAGGGGGACTCCTGGTGATGCACCCACTGCTCTTTCCCAGGCTCCACAGACCCTCTAATGACAGCGCAGATCAAGCTGGTGTTGGTGGACCCAGGCTGTTCTGGATGGGGAGGGGGAGGAAGGTGTCCTGCTTGGCGACCTCTATGTTCACTTCTGACTGTGAGGGCGGGTCCTGTCAGGGCACCCACTGTGCTTTCCCAGGCTCCACAGAACCTCTAATGTAGGCGCAGATCTGGCTGGTGGTGGATGGACCCAGGCAATTCCTAGACAGGGCGCGGGAGGAAGGTGCCCTGCTCGGAGACCTCTCTGTTCACCTCTGACTGAGAGGGGGCTCCTGGCAAGGTGCCTGCTGCTCTTTCCCATGCTCCACAGACCCTAGATGCCTGTTTTAGATTGAGAGCCCTAGAACCTGACCCTGAGAAGATTAGCTCCCTTGACCAGGACTTATTTGGAAGCTTGTTCAGGAAAGCTGATAGGAGGTTGTGAAGGCAGGACCAGAAAAGGAAGCAAGTCCACTAAGGGTGTTGATATCAAAGTCTCAGAGGGATAGCTGGCTCAGTGTTACAGAGACAATGCAGGCCACACCAAGGGGTGTGCAGGTCAGGGCAGGGGAACTGGTGTGATCCTACTTTCCAGCTCCTCGGGCATTGGTTAAGGAGCACTCCTGAGGACATTGGATTCCCAGGTACTGTGGTTTCTGCTGGGAGGCCTTGAGCAGGAAGAAATTTTATTTGTGCTTTGGAGATTCTAGATACTATTATTCAAAGCTATACAGGTATTACATTTCTCTATCCGTGAGTGACTTGACAACTAACTTCCATTTCATGAATTTTCATGAGTCATTTCTCAAGGGAATTTGTGGTTTACTTTGCAAATGGATTCTGAAAAAATATAAAGAACAGATGATACCATTTAGTTTAACTATTCTGCTCAAAGTGGCTGCTTAGTGTCTCCCTGACTGTATATCAGGGCTGTTCACTACAGCGTTTACAATGATGCCAAGAATCTAGCTTTATATGTGAAGGGTGGGAGGTCATTCATATTAGTTGAGTTAGCTAGACACTGTATGCTAGACTTTTGAAGATGATGTTTCATTTATTACTTATCATTTGCATGTGAAAACTAGGCATCATCCTACTTTAAGGCCAGAAGTCCAGGGGTTAAATTCTATGCTCAAAGTCACACAGAACTAGAATAAAAATTGAAGTCCAAACCTGCATTCTTTGCTAGTTCCCATCATGTAGGAAACAAGGTAAAGCTCTGTACTCTGAATTTCGGCCAGCATCTGGAGAGAGTGAGAGACAGACAGAGACAGAGACAGAGAGAGAGAGAGAAGAGAGAGAGAAAGACAAAGAGACAGAGATACAGGGACTGTGTGTGTGTGTGAAAGATACAGATAGAGAGAATCAGAGACTATAAAAGAGAGAAACAGACACTGGGAGAGTCAGAGATCTAACATAGTTGATAATTGTTGATAAAGTTTTCCCTCTGAGTAGTCAAAATTGTAGAGAATTGCTTAGAAGTTTCCACCTTTGTGTTAAATTCTGTGTTAATTTTTGTGTGTGTATATATATATAAAGAGGACATACTCCTTGGACATGAGAAAAGGCAATTCTGGGTTAGAAAAATGCATTTATCTCAGTTTTCTACTTTCTCAGAGGGCAGCATAAGGCCTTTATTTAGACTAATCTGTATTGATTCAGAGTCATTGATTACCTCAGAGGTTTTGTGACAATTGTTTAAATGTGGAGAAATTGGACCTTGGGCTGACTCTTTAGGCTGCCTCAGAGGCTGTACATTCATTATGTGCTAATAGCTGAGTCTAAATATCTCTTCATAGATGTTGACAAGGCAAGAATGAATCTTGGAATTCGTCTTGATTTTATCAGATGTTCAAAAGATAAATTCCCCTCTCCCATCATGAGGAGCTGTTGTACAACATAGAAACCATATTCCAGGCAGGAACGGCTTACCTCCCTTCAGTCCTGCAGTTGCTTGGTGATTTGGGGGCCCCAAGTAAAATTCCATACTGTGCTCTTTATGGTGGCTGGTGGTCATTTCAAAATACTTTGGTGTTCATGACCAGCATTTCCGCTACTTGTACTATATTTTCCAAAGGTGACACATGGCTTCCTGCCATTTAGCTATGCTTCTTAGAAATGTTTACAAAGAGCCTCATTGTTTGCTATGAAAAGAACCTAGAGAAACAGAAAATGTTTCTATTCAAACTGATTGTAAATGGTTGGTACAGTCTTTAAAAGCATTCAGGTACATGATTTTTAGGCAAAGTATATGTCATGGCTTAGAGATTTTCAAAGTGAATTTAAACTTAGACTCAACTTTGAAGAGAAACTAAAATTTTTTGCTGTTCTACCTAAAGAAAATCCCTTCTAAGTATTGCCTGTTTAATCTTCCTGGTCCAACCTCTATGGAAAGCTGTATGGTGATTCCTCAAACTGCTCAACATGGAGCTTCCATACAACCCAGCGATACCACTTTTGGGAATCTACCCAAAGGACACAAAAACACTAATCTGAAAGGATACGTGCACCCGTATGTTCATTGTGGCACTATTCACAATAGCAAAGGTATGGAAGCAACCCAGATGTCCAAAAATAGATGATTGGATCCAGAAGATGTGGTACATATACACAATGGAATACTATTCAGCATGGAAAGAAGATAAACACATGCAATTTGCAGCGACATGGATGGAATTTGAGGGAATCATGCTCAGTGAAATAAGCCAGAAAGAAAGAGAAAAATATCGAATGGTTTCACTTATAACAGGACTATAGGGAGGCCAGGTGGGAGAGAGACACTCAGCAGTGGGGGGGGGGGGGGGGGGGGGGGGGAGGGGAGGATAAGGGCACAAAATGGAAGAGAGGAGAATACAGGGGACCATGGAGAGGGATCACGGGTGAATTGGTGGTGGGCTGCCCAAGGGGAATACAAAATGTAAAAGACATAAATAACAATAAAAATAAAAGAAAAAAAAATCCCTTAGAGAATTCTTCTGAATTTAAGCATTCTATTACTGTAGTAATTTTTTTTTTTCAGTTTCTGGAAATAAGCAAAAGAGACTTGTGGAATCATCATTAACAAATGATAACTAATACAAGTATTAATGTTCCTGTTTAGCGATCATAACCACCAGTAAAACATTTGCTGGACAGAGTGTCTGTCTCACTCCCCCTTAAAGTGGGATTAAATGAATAGTTGTTCATGAAACACTATATGCTGTATAAAGGAGCACAATGAATGTATACTAGTTACAGATTTTAAAATGTAAAGAGATATACATGTACCTATTTAATGTAACTTAACATTTAAAGCCATCCTTACTAAAGCAATTATTTTAACTTGCCCTAAAATTCTACCTTTTGAAAAAGAAAAGTTCAGAGTAGAAAAGGGAACTATAAAGTTTACTTCTTATGGGCTCATTATGGGTCTGGCAGCTGGGCCCCTGTGTCATGGGGAACAAACAAGGGGGTGTCTGGGCTCCCTTCTTTCTTGGGCTATCAGGCGAGGTGCATGTCCTGTGTCTCAGGCACTGCTTTCTTTTCCCACCTGGTGTGGGCCTTTCGCCTTTATGGCCCAAGCTTGTTCCTGAACTGCTTTCTTGTACTTCTTCAGCTTGACATTTCTTGATTCCTTGCCTCCCTGTGCTGTCCATGCACGGAGATGAGCAGGATCTCATCTTGGTCCATCCCCCCTGACTTGCTTGAGAACCCCTGAGTCCTAACTGTGGTCCTCCTGGGTGCCCCGAATACAGGAAAGTCAACACTCCAATCAGCTGTGGGGCCAAAAAGTGTTCCCTTTCTCCAAGCAGATGCACAGCACTGGCCAGCTCTGAAATCCTCGCAGAGAAGGAGGCCCAGGCAATTCTACTTGACATGTCTGCCCCATTAAACAGAAAGGTACCACATGGATCTCTCCTGTTGGAAGATCCATGGAAGAGCATGCAATTTACTGATCTGGTTGCGTTTCTTGTGGGTGTCTCAGACAAATGGACTCAGAACCAGCTCAGCTCCCAGCTGTTGCCAGTGCTTGACCCAGTTTTCCCAAGTCCCCAGAATCTTTGTTGTGAACAAGGTAGGTGGCTTGAAACAGAAGTCAGTTCTGCTGGAGCTCATGGTAGCCCTTATTTGAAGTTGTGGGTCATAGGCAAGAAGCTCAAGATAAGACAGGCCTTCCACTCACACTCAGACACACATTGCACCAGCACAGCAGCTAAAGCCCAGGACACAATGTGTAGGAGCCCTCAGAAGATTGGCTGGCACCATACCCAGGAGATCTTCATGTTGTCAGCCATAAACAGGAAAGATGTGAATAAACTAAAGTAATACTGCACATCACAGACCTTGCCAGTGCCCTGGGATTTCTCCAGTGGAATCCTCACTCACCAGTCACCTGAGGAAATCTGTGCCAACATCATTCAAGAGAAACTTCTAGAGTACCTGCCCCAGGAGGGTCCCTATATTGTGCAGCAGAAGATAGTAGTGTGAGAGGAAGGGTCAAGCAGGGAGCTGGTAATTCTGCAGAAGCTTCTCGTGCCCAGAGAATCTCGTGTGAGGCTCACGATTGATCCAAAGAGGCACTTGATCTTCCAGATGGCACAGGAGGTGGGCTTCGATCTCATGCCCCCTTCCTCTGCATGTTCAACTCCACATCTCCGTGAAGCTCCTCAAACGGTCATGTTCTACCTCCAAGCAGCTGACAGGAGCCTCTGAGCAGTACTGGACCTGCCTGGGGTATGCAGGGGCTAGTGAGGGGCATGGGTCCTGCCTGTAGACTACTAGTTGAGGAGGGTCTGTCCTTTTTGAGTCTGTACAGCCTCTACCCATCTGATTCCTGTTGGAGAGAGGAACTTAGTGTGGCTCAATTTCCAGGTAGTTCCTCTGCCTGTGGTCTTAGCTTCTTAGGTCTTCGGAGTTGACCCTTTGGTGGGAGCAGGAGTCTCTGCTTCCAGCTGGCTTTGGGCCCAGGGTTTCTCCCTGAGTTGCCAGTTGCCAGAGTTCTTTCTCCTCTTTGAAGCCATGTAAGGGTCATGTGTCCTGAATGAGATAGTCTCCCACCTGCTCCCCAAGTTTTCAATTCTTCCCACCCCATCCCTCTCTCCAGTCTCAGATGGTAATAAAGTTAAAGGATAAGCAAAAATAAAAGTTTGCCTACTATCATTTCATGAACATTTTTCATTTCCCCTTACCGTTGTAATAACATAAATAGAGAAATCCCTGTGGTACAACAAACTGCAAAACCATGAAGCAGAATTCCTTAAAAGTTGAGAAAAACTAGGAAATTTTATTACGATACCAAACTCAAAGAAACATTGAATCAAGAATAGAGAATAAATGCTTGTTTTATTAACCAAAACCTAATATTAAGGAATCTTTAAAATTAGCAAGCTTTGAATATTAAAATGATTCTCTATTGAAACTAGTTGTCCCCCAAAATCTTTCTCTTTCCTGCTCAGTAGTAGACATGCAATAATGCCTCAGTTTTACTTGCCATATAGATGGCTGGAATAAAGATCTTATTTTCAGTCAGCTCACAGTTTCATCTTATTTTTCAGTCAGCTCATAGCTAGAACATATAACTAGGTCCGGGCCCGTGGGCTGCAGCTTAGACAGATGGAACACGAGCAGCCATCTTGGACTGTGAGGCAGAAGCTGTATGCTGAAGATGGCAAAGGAAGTAGGTAGAATGGGGCGCCTGCGTCATGGACTACCATAGCAGACCTGGGCTGTTGGTGTCCAGTCATTTTCTCTTTTTGAGAGAGAGAAATTAACTATTGTGTTTCATTAACCTATTATTAGTTACTGGATTAGTAAACCCTGAAGAGATACATCAATTATTTTTCTTTCTGATCCCTTGTAAGATGACTTTTCATTTAAATAAATTCCCTAGAATAAATAAAGTTCAATAGCATGTTCTTAGATCAACAGTGTCATTGGGGGCCCATTTTACAATAAGACCTATGTCCCCGAAGCTCAGTGGTCAGAGAACTCAGGTTGGGAGAAAAGGTCCATGGCCTGGCTCCTGAAAATGGGAGAATCTATAATTAAGCCATCAAGACTCTAGATTCAGTCACTGTTATTTGGCATCTGAAAAAATGAAGCCACCAACATAAGTATTAGGAGCCAAGGATGAATGAATGTATTATCAAAAATGTTTTGATGTTAAAGATGGGTCTGGGTTTTCAAAAGGTGTCAAAGAGGAAGTGTGCTGGTAGTAGTGATGACAATGTCTGCTTTATTCTGTCACCACTATTACAGATGGTACTTCTAGCCACATGTCTTGAATGTACCCCATTAGTCACCATGGGAAGTAGAGGACAAACTTGAAGCCACCTGCAACCCCAAGCACAGCCTTCCTAAGACACATTATTTCTGTTTTGGTCCATAAGCAAAATCTGCCCCAACAGATGGCTTTTCCTAAATGGGAGACAGATTTAGGCTTATAAAAATGCTTACAAAGAAGTAGATTTGCTTGGAATAAGCTTTTCAAATGGAACCTTGTATTCTTTCAAAAGTTATAAACATACAAACTTGAACTTATCATTGGCATTTTCTAATATAATCATAGTTTTACCTCTCTGTTTATTATAAGCTTTGTATTTATGTGAATAGCAGTTCCCTCAATGCATCTTGGCATGTAATTGATTTTGAAGAGCTGAAATGATTCTTACTGGCTTATTTTTACATGCTAGTTGTATAATATCTATGCTGGACAGCATATTTGGGACATTCTATAAAATGTTATTTTCTTTCCCCCCTAAAATTAAAAAAAGTTTTGCTTTTAGTTAAAGCATGTTAGTACTTTTTTTGCATAAAATTTTCCTGCCTTAACTGATGTTTGCAACACTTCTCAATTTAGTACCATCTGTGAATCCATCAGCATGCTATTTACTGTCTCTTCTAGATCATTAAGGGAGATGTTATGGCAATAATGCTTTATTTACATGTCACTTTTCCAAGAAACTAAGAGTTTATTTATAAAGCTATTGTATTAAACAATGGTACCCATGCAGGATTAAGAATTTTATAGCTACAGAACATTTTAGCATTAGTATGACTTATTTTAAATGGAAGGAAATATTTCAGTAATTCTAGAGTTTAAGCATGGCTGTTGTTATGTATTCGTGTCCTGAGCCAGGAATAAAGTTGTTGCAGTAGCTTCTGCTGGTCCTGTAGTGACATGTGAGGTGGAAGTGATCAGATTAGATTTATGAATGAGTTTCACTTACTCCTTACTTGTCTTTAGGTTCCAATATTGAAATCTGAATTATTGTGAAGGGTTGAGAAGTCAACAAAGTTAAAGGAAGATGGAGCAACAAAATAATTATTAAAGATTATAACAATTTGTCCTATTTTCTATTTTAGCTTTAAATTATGGCAATGTCAGTATTTGTACATATACCTAAAGGTCTGCAGGTTAAAGAATCCTTTGTAAAATGGGGAAATAAGAACTCCATTTGATGACTGATGGTGTAGATTTTAGTTTTTAAAATCTACTGTGGCAATCTGCTTGGTTCAAGACAGAAAAACATTCATCTCTTCATAGATAATCAGTATTTTTACTGACTAGCCAGTGCTGTTGGCCATTAGCAAGTGTATAAGCTCTGTTTTTCAGCACATTTTTAATGCCTAGTTTTAAATGTCATAAATTAAATGTCATCGGTTCACAGTTCATACCACCTTTACACGTTATTCAAGAACTTTTGTCTCCCAAAGTAGAAAATGAAGGCTGTTGCTAATTTAATTTTTGATGTATCAGTTGTGTATTAGGTAATTAAAGGTATGATCATCCGAAAGAGTTGATATGCTAAAAGAATTTCTAGCTTATAGTCTAACCACATTTTCTCTTATTTTTTAAAACGTTTAATTCATTAGTGTATGTTTATTATTAAATTAGCCTAGCAATGGGAGTCAAATATTAATATATAAATATGAAGGAAGGGTTACAGGCATCTCTCTCAATCATCTCTTTCAATAGTCTAGAAAATATTTTGGAAGTGGAGTTTTTGTATTTACTTTAAAATTGCTCACCAGGAAAATTACAAAATTTTTGTAATTCCCAAAGGGTCAGAGAAGTGAGGAAGTCAAAAGGCACATCTAATATTAGAGGTTCAGAATCCTGACCATTTCTCCTGTTTGTGCTATTCGGTAGCAAGTTTCATCTTTCTTTTAATATTTCTCCTTATTGAGATAACACTGGTTTACAACACTGTATATGATTTAAGGGAATAGGTTCACACCTCCTCAGACGTATGTCTCCACACACATCACCTAAATTCCCATAGTCCTTTACCATGGACTACAGGGTTTTGTTCCCATGTTTTTCTTACCACCTGTATACCTTTCCCTCTGGTAGCCTCAAGTCTTCAGTCATATTTCTAGGGTTTGTTTTGGTTCAGTTTTGTCAGTTCCTTTATTTTTAGTCATATTTCTAGGGTTTGTTTTGGTTTAGTTTTGTCAGTTCCTTTATTTTACTTCTCTCTATTCCACATGTAAGTGAAATCATCAGGTATTTTGTCTTTCTACTTCTGACTTATTACACTTGGCATAATTCCCTTCAAGTTCTGTCCATGTTGTCACAAATGGCAAGTGTTCATCTTTTATTATGGATGAGTAGTGTTCCATCATGTATCTATATAAATCTTCTTAATCCACTCTTCTATCATCACTCACTGAGATTGTTTTCATAATTTGCAGGCAAGTGTGGTTTTAATTCCCAAACCTGCTCATCTACCACAATTAGGTTATGTCAATTATCTAAACATTGCTAGGGAAAACCACTCTACTGAAGGTAATTAATAGAAAAGATACTTACTAGTATTATTTAGTATTCGCAATTCTTTAGGTTTCCTTAAAAAATCTTTCTTCCAGTGTATAACTAATCCTCAGGACTTTGTCAGAATCAATACCTATCTACTCTCCAGTTAACTGTCCATTATACCCATAGAAGTAAGTTACAGTGTAGATAACTGACGTCATGTGAGTTTAATAACAAAGATTATGGCTCCATGTTTCATTAGCCAGAGGAAAGAAGTGTGTCAAGACTTGCTGTGCTAATAGGCCCCCTTCATCTTTAGTGGGCAAAAATAAAGAGTTGTCTGTAGTTAGACTGTGGGACTCCAAATTCCGTTTGTTGTTCTAACTGAACTTCAGCGTAATTATATAAAGTGCTTTGAGAAGGGGAATACCTGTTCTATTACCTTTCTAAATTTAGATGTGATAAATTTTGACATCCTTTATGGGAGGAAAAATCTTGAGAACTCTGATGACAGTAAACCCACGAAGAGATTTAAAAAGTAAAGTCAATGGTAAATTCCAGGAAAGAAAAGCTATTTACGTGTATGCTAGGAATATTTGGAAACAATACTAGGAAATATGAAGGTGCTAGAAGATATGAGTAGTATTTTTTTAAGGTTGCAGTGGCATTTGGGTTCATATATCTTGTGGTTTTATATGAAACGAGTATGGTTTTTTTGAAAGCTTTACTGTGATACCTTCAACTGTGAATTCCACTTAGGTTAATTATAGCCTTATGCACCTACTAGCATCATGTACTACTTGGGGAATCAATAAATATGCTAACTGAAAAGAGTTGAGTTCATATTTACCTTCCAGAGATAGTTTCAGGAGAGATGACACTGCCTGAAATATTGTGTTTTACTGATGATAGTAATTTGGAAGTGAAGTCTTAGAAAAGCATGGCATAAAGACAGGCAGAAAGAGTTACCCAGCTTAAACTGAGAGGACAGTAAGTAGATGTTTGTTTGCTGCCAGATTATCCATCAGCTTAATACACACTATAATTTCTCACTTTGGTTTGACAGTGTGTTTATAATAAGAATTTATAGTTCTACCACCTCATTTCCCTTTAACTGATGTCTCTCTTCTGAGTGGCTGCTTCTCGGAGTGTTTTGATGAATTTCCTCCAAATGCTTTAGGTTAAACTCATGCTGATGTTTCTTTGGGGCCATCCTAGCAGGTATCTGGCATGCTGGGGAGTCTTACTCTGAGTGCAGAAATGCCTGTGGAACATAGTGTCAGAGGAATAATGCCAAGAAAATATCTCGCTATGGGTAGCTGTGGAAAAGGAGCAACTTATGGACTGGGGTAGTTTCTTAATAATTCTCTGGAAAGGCAATGAATGACTTTCCTAGTTCTTTGGAACAAAGCACAGGCTTCCTATGGACAAATCATGGCAAGAGTTCTTGGCAACAAAACAGTGTATACAGTCTTGCCAGCACGAACAGACATCTATGGGTAGGTAGGACATTGACAAGGGCATCGGCAAAGTCTTGACCACATATTTTACATAACATTTAGTATATATTTTTCTTCACTGGGAAAGGCATCTCTATCATAGGAGCCATAAAATGCCATGAAAAAAATGTTTACAACAAATGCCCAAGACCAAAGAGTTAATTTACAGTGATTCTTTTCCATTTAAATCAAAGAAAGTTAACTCCTGGCTTACCAAATCAAGAAACATCAATCTATGTTTTTAAGATACAAGAATATAATGAATTAGTCTAAAAATGTTATTGTCAGGTAGTGTGAATTTTTGTTTTGTTTCTTAAAATTCGTTTGTAATTAAAACTGCACAGACTATTAGTGGTAAAGGGTTGAGGGAATTTTCAGAGTGTAACCTCTTAATTTAAAAGTAAGTATTGTGAACACGTAAGAGTCTAAATTTGGAGTTTTGAGCATGGGAGTTATTAATTGGATACAATTAGAACTAAAATGCCCTAAAAATATTGTGGGGTCAGACTTTGAGAGAGGGCTTGGTAAAAAGCTAACAGTGGTTTATCTCTGTCATTTGCCTTAAACGTTTTTCAAATAATCCCTTGAAAACACATCACTTGTGAATGGATTGCTTGAAGAGAGAGAAATAATTGAAATATAAGGCTATTTTAGTTTCTATTTTCAACCAAAAACTGCTTAATTGCATTGGACTTGCAGCCTTGTTTTCTGTTTTTCTTTATAATGTATACATCATTTTGTAATATACTATATTCCTGGAGTGGCAACTAAAGCAACTTCTGAGCTATGACTTTGAAGCCATATTTAAGAACAAGTCTGAAGTTAGGATGGTGGAGAAACTAGCTTTATGACTTGTCATTTCTGAACTATCTAATAATATAATTCTGAAAATAAAGAAATAGAACATTCAGAATAGCTTCTCTGACTTAGGAAAAGATCCAGATGCTTTGTACTAACTTAGTCCTGCTCTATTCCAACAGGGATATAAATAAGAGAAGCCATGAATCAATTAAAAATTGTGTTCTCTACATAATAGGAATCCTCCCCACTCCGAACCAGTTGTGTACATTCTTATGTTTTATTTTTCCCAACTAACTAGATGTTAGGAAATAGGTGGCTGCGGTTCAAGGATTTTAACATCTGGGTACTCAAATCTCTTGCCCTTTTCTTTATGGTCTTGTAATAGTTACAAGATCGCTGCTCCATTTCCAACATCACATTCTTATTTCAGATGGGGAAAAAGGGAAGGCCAAAGTAAAAGTTTCATGTTAAAGGTTCACTTATATCTCACTGGCCATAATTTTATTGCTTGTATCCTCTCTCTGCCGGGGAAGCCAGTTATTATTTACTAGAAGACAACATTATTATCACCTAAATTGACATTCTTTTAAGAAGGACACTAGAGAGGGTAGGAAATCAATGTGTCACAAAAACCCATCATTAATATTATCTCAAATAATTCTCAAATCTATTCATATCTGAATAATCCATTTATATCCTATTTAACATGTGATAAATAAGAAGTCAATTAATTGATTTGATTGGAAAGGGTCTCATAGAGGAGGTAAGACTTACAGATGAATTTTGAAGTACAATTACAATTTGGAGAATAAAGTTAGGTAGAGATTCCAAGCAGAAGGAAAAAGGAATAAAAAAGCCCCAAGACATAAATGATGATGGTATATATGAGTGTGATTATGATCATGGTCAGAGATAATTAGATCAGACTTGTTTGAGCTGAAGTGTCTGGAAAATTTTATAGCTGTTACTTTAAAAAGTAGAATGGATAGAATGACTATGTCAGATACTCAGATCTGATTGTTGAATAGCATTATGGTGAAACATGGAATAATTAAAACATTGTCTAAGGAAAGTGCAAATCTTTAAAGTCTGAGAAAGAAAGAAACCTGAAAGGACAGAAACTATTTTTAAATGTAGCCTTAATTAATGACTACTTAATATGCATTTGCCATTTCCATAGTCCATCTCTTTTGAGGAGATCCTCAAATTTTCTAAGCTTTTAGGTAATTTACATTTCATCACCTGCTTAGAATGGGAGGTATTCATACATTTGCAAAATCAAATTAAACTGAGTTGTTCCCTACTCATGGACACTGGCCCATTGCTATTGCTGAAGGGTCAGATCTATATTGCCAAGGTGGTTTTTCCCAACATGTGTATTCGTAGACCATCTGAGTAAGAGGAAGCTCATCACTACTAATGAATTAAGCCAAATATATTTTCCCAAGAACAAAACAACCAGATAATGTAGAAATGAGTTCTCATTTTACCCTTTTAGATTCCCCCTAAAAAATGGGTTATTTGATGCTTCTAAACACATCTGAGATGCGCTGATGGCTATATTTTAACCAGTTAGGTCACCTCACCATCAAACCACACCTCGAATGCTTCATCACCATCCTAATTATCTTTCAATGTCCTTTTTAAACATTACTCCTTCTAGGAAATTTTTTTCAATATCACCTTTATTCCAAAGCCTCAGTAAATATTAGTGCTATTTTTCAGTAGTTTTATCTCCCTTATCCATTTTACCCATACTTGCTCATGCTGTCACCAAATATAGGTAGGCTGCTCTACTAACAATCTCTCATTTTTAAATTCTATGTTGCTTTTAACATATAAATTTTGCACAAATATTATTTGAATTATGGTATTACCAAATGAGAAGAAGAATTTTAAGTTAAAAAAAAGTAAAGACATTGTACTGACAGGTAACATGATATTACATGACATTGAAATGACATCAGGAAAAAAAATACACTGTTCACTTTCAGTGTCAGATAAAATGTCTGGTGTGGCAGAATTTGAAGTAAACATACTTTAATAGAAAGTCTTAAGGTTAAATTATAGTTAATAAAACTACTCTTTCCACCAAATTTACCAAAATTTTTACCAAAAAAGAGTAGCCATCTTTGATCTACTTGTATTTTATCATATAATCAGAATGAGCTCTGTAAGGAATAGAAATGCTTGAGGGACTAAAAAATGACTGACTCTAGTGTTCATGAACTTATTGTGTTCCAAGTTCCCAGACTTGTACAAAAGACTTAAAACTATAAAATACATAGAAGAAAATACAGGTAAAACACCCCATGATATTGGCTTCAGCGATGTCTTTGGAGACCCAGCAACAACAGCAAGGGAAACAAAAACAAAAATAAATATATGGCACTATGTCAAATGAAAAAGTTTTTTCACAGTGAAAGAAACTACCCTTAAAACAAAAAGACAACCAACCAAGTGGGAAGAAGTATTTGCTCATCATATGCCCCCTATCAAAAAGACCAGAAACAAATGCTGCTGAGGGTGTAGAGAAAAGAAAGCCTCTAACACTGCTGGTAAGACTGTATAACAGACCAGTCTCAATTGTTCCACAGAGTAACAGTAAGGTAATTTGTAAAATGTTAAAATTAGATCTGCCATGTGAATCCAGAAATTCCACTCCCAGGTATTCACCTGAAGAATACAAAAACATTAATTCAATGGAATTTATTTACTTATTTTAATTAAATTGTTTTTATTGAGGTAATATTGATTTACAACACTATATATATTTTAGTAATATAGGTTCATCTATCTTCAGATGTATGTTAACACCACAAAACACCAGTAATCTTTTATTATAGTCCATTGAGCCCCTTCCCAACTTTGTTCCCCACCTCCCACCCTTCACCTCTGGTATCCTTAGTTCTACAGTTAGATTTCAAGGGTTTGTTTTTATATGTTCCTTTGTTTTGTTTCTTTATATTCCACATGAGTGAAATAATCTGTTTTATTTTCCTCTCTCCTTTTGATTTAGTTTGCTTAGCGTGTAAGTCCTTTTAGTTCCACCCATGTTAGCATAAATGGCAAAATTTCATCTCTTTTTTTGTGTAGTATGTGACCATTTATATACACACAGCATTTACTTACCTGTCACTATGTACTAAGGGTTCCAAAGATTGGCAATTATGAATAGTGCCTTTTGATTCTCAGATTCCTGGATAGTTACTAGTCTACATTTTATCTGTATAGATTTTCCTGTTCTGAACATTTCATTTAAATGCAGTGTATAGTCATTTGTGACTGGCTAACATCACTTAGCATAATGTTTTTCAAGGTTTAGCATTTCTCAGTACTTCAGTTATTTTTATTGCCATATAAATACTCTATTTTATGGACATCCCACTTTATTTATCCACTCACTAATTAATGGGTATTTGGGTTTTTCCACCCTTGGGCTATTATGAATTCTGTTATTATGAGCATTTGTATTCATTTGTACATGTTTTTATTCTTTTAGATATATAACTGGAAGTGTAATTGCTGAGTCTTATGGTAGCCCTTTGCTTACTCTTTTCAAGATTCCCAGACTGTTTTCCAAGGTGACTGCACCAAACTTACATTCCCACTACTTGCACATGAGGATTTCAAGTTTCTTCACATCATTGACAACACTTATTGTCTGTCTTCTTGATTATAGTCATCTTAGTGGGTCCTTCATTATAGCTTTGATTTGCATTTCCTTGATAAATAATGATGTTGATCAACTTTTAATGTGCTTATTGGTCATTTGCATATCTTCTTTAGAGAATTATCTATTCAGGCATTTCACCCATGTTTTAATTGGTGAAATATTTGTCTTTTTAAAAATTAATTAATTAATTAATTTTAAGATTATTTATGCATACAAGCTGGGGTGCAGGCCAGAGGTTTGGGGTGTTGAGAGGATTCACCAGAGGCAGAGTGGGGTGCAGAACAGGCAGATCGACTGAAACAGACTGCTGAGGGAAGCCCCTGTTGAGGCAAGAGAGGTCTGCTGTGCCATGTGGGAATTTCCCCCGCTGGTCAATGAACTCACTCCGCAGCTGCCAACAGCTCCACAGAGCTGTGCCTAACCTGTTGCGACACCAGGGAGGCCCAATATTTGTCTTTATGTTAGTGAATTGTAAAAGCTCTTTATATATTTTAGATATAAGCCTCTTATCAAACTTATAATTTGTAGATACTTTTTCTGACTGTGTGGAAACTGCATTTTGCAATTAATTTGTAAATTTTTGCAAAGATGCTAACTAGAAATCTGAGAAAAATGACATTAAATCTACTTGGGAACTACCATCACATTATTAGCATCTATGAACCTGGGATGGCATTTTATTTAGATCTTACTTTCATTCAACAGTGTTGTACAGTTTCAGAGTACAAATTTCACACTTATTTTGTCAAATTTATTCTTAGGCATTTTATTCATTTTGATGCTATGAGAAATGGAATTGTTTTCTTAATTTCATTTTCAGTCTTCTCATTGATACTGAATAGAAATATAATTAATCTTTATATATTAACCTTGTATTCTGAAACCATCTCAGACATTGAATTTCCATAATCAGAAATGCATTTGTTAAGTACAATTCACAAATTGAAGCACAGATATTTGCATGGTTAGTAATTTATCCATCTGCAAAAATCTAATAAAAATGTGTCCTGAACATACAGATCTAAAATGATAAATATTGAATATTCTGCAATAGAAAAAAGGTTGTGAGCTAGCTAATCCACAAAAATGAAATTTTTGTTAAGATGGCATGTAAGTTGGGAGTCGAAGATTAGTGATTTTAGTTATATGTATATTAAGTCATAAAACTGTCTGTTACTTTTCTTAAACAGTGAAAGCATTGAGTTTTCCTTTATTTGGGCATATTAGCTTTTAACTTTGCTTAACTCATTCACTTACTAATTCACTAGTTAGTTCATTTGTTTAATTAATTTAAAGAGTGTGCATTTGCAATAATTTCCATAGGAAATAAAAATTAAAATAGAAATCCCTATCCCTTATAATTCATAATTTATTAGAGAAAGAAAATGAAATAATATTAAGTAGTTGGTATGGACTTCTAGTTTAAGATGGCTTATGATAGTATGATTTATAAGAAAAATATAGTTCTGGTCATTTTCTTTTATATTTGGTCTTCCATGATTCCTGATTTGTAGCTTCCCAAACCCTTAGAATTTCCTAAGTGATGGGAGTGATAAAAGTATCTTTTATTATGCAGGTAATGTGACCTTTGGAAAGGATGATGACTGGTCATCAATAAAGCCAACCAAGATTTAGAGGGTTTAGACATCCAGTCTCATCTCCAGACTTATGCAAAGGGGAGAGGGGCTAAATATTGAGTCAATCACCAATGCCTAATTAGTTAATCAATCAAATCTATATAATGAAGCCTTCATTAAAAGCCCAAAGGATGGGGCTTGGAGAACATCCATGTTGTTGAATATGTTGAGATGCCAGGAGAATAATAAACTGGGAGAGATACCTTGGAAACTCTAAGCACTTTTCCCATGCCTTATCCTATGCATCTCTTCCATCTGGCTCTTCTTGAATTATATCCTTTTACAGTAAACCAGTAATCTATTAAATAAGATGTTCCTCTGAGTTCTGTGAGCTGCTCTTGCAAATGAACAAACCCAAGGAAGGGGGTATGGGAACCTCTGTTTGTAGCCAGTTGTTCAAAAGTATAGGTGATAACCCAGGCTTACAATTGGCTTCTCAATTGGGGGAGGGGCAGTTGTATAGGACTGAGCCCTTAACCTGTGAAATCTCATGTTATCTCTGAGTAGACAGTATCAGAATTGAGTGGAACTTTTGGATATCCTGCTGATTTCTGAAAATTGCTTGTCATATATTGGGACAATATATCATATATATTGCTTGTCATATATTGCTTGTCATATATTGCTTGTCATATATTGGCAGCCTAAGTACATTTGTCAGCTTCCCTTTGCCCAAAATATACATAGACATGCAGACATACACACATAAGCACAGAGGGGAGGAAACCTGGGAAAAAAGACTTATGCAACCATTAAAGAAATTTAAGTTATTTCTGTTAGCCAGTATAATCTGTGATTCACAAACAAAAATGGGCACAAAATGTTGTCATATACTTAGAAAACACAGAAAAAAGAAATATGACCCAGTAGAAATTATTCCAGAAAAAAAGATAATTTAGGGAGCAAAATGTAAATTAAAAAAATGTTAATGAATTATTTCAGACATATTTTAATGTGTTTGGCATCCATAAAATAAGACAAACAATATGATAAAATAAGCAATTAAAATTAAGAAAATAATGTGGGAAGCTAAACATGTAGAAATAGATTGCAATAAAAGTTTGAATTGGCTAATCACAAGATACTTATAGTTGAAAATAAAGTATGTATCTGATTTATAAAGTCAAGAAAACTTAATTTTCTGGGACTGCCATTACAAATTTCTACAAATTTGGTGGGGAAAAATACAATTTTGTTCTATTACATTCTGGAGGATAGAAGTATGACACCAGTGTGTCAGCAAGATTGAATTCTTTCTGGAGGCTCTGAGTGGGAGATCTGTTCCACACCTCTCTTCCTTCTTGCTTCTGGTGACATCTGGAAATCCTTGTGTTCTTGTTTTTTAAGTCCATTTACTCCATGTGAAGCCAGAGGCTTCACGTGGCCTCCCTTTATGTAACTATGTGTCTCTCTTCTCTTCTAAGAACTTGCCATGGAATTTGGGGCCCACTCCAATCCACTTACTTTAATTACATTTTCAAAGACCCTTTGTCTAAGTAAAGTCACATTCTGAGGGTCCAGATAGATGTACATTTGGGGGTGGTGGTGGTGGCAATTCAATTCCTTATGAAAACACACTACAGAAATGGAAAATATGAGAGTAGGTGTTTTAGGACTTAGAGGATAAATCCAGCTGGAGCTAACACTCAAAATATTTAACCGCTGGTATGGCATCAGTATAGATTTATTAAAATGGAAGTTATCCAATCAATGCTAGCTCAAATTTAGCCCAGGATTTTAAAGCAGCGATTAGGAGCAGTGGATTAAGGGAACAAAAACATGTATACTGGAAGAAAGTTTCCATAGGCTTAAGAAAGGTTGATTATTATTTTTGAAAAGATCAAGTAAGTTTTGAAGAAGAGAAATGAAAAAAAAAACCCTAAGCAAAATTAACTTGGATATTTAGGAGAAATTTCATTTCTCCAAGGATAAAAGAAAATAAAAAAATTTCAATGAAAAGAAATGGTTTACCTACAAAAAAAATGTTAAACTTATGAATCAGATTTCTCATCCTAATACCAGTTGATAGGATAGAGCATATAAACACCTTCAACTATCAGAAAAATTAGAGGAAAAATAATAACAGTAATGGAAATTGTTTCCTTTTCATTCCATGCTCCCCTTCCCCCCCTTGAATAGTTTTAGATTCACAGCAAAATTGAGAGGAAAGCACAGAGATTTTTTTTTTATTTGATAACCTACACATACATAATCTTCATTATTAACATCACTCACTACATCGGGTACATTTGTTACAGTTGAGGAACCTACATCTCCCATTCCTTAATCACTTAATGTCTACAGTTCACATTAGGCTTCACTGTTGGTACTGTATATTCTATGGGTTTAGAAAGTACATAAAGACATGCATTCATTATTACAATTCCATACAGGGTAAGATACTGTCCTAAAATTGCTTTGTGCCCTATCTACCTATCCCTCTATACTCCAAATCTTTGGAAAACTCTGACCTTTTTCTGTCAGTATAATTTTATCTTTTAAAAAATGTTTATTATATTATTTTTAAAAGTTGTGTTATGTTTATTGTGGTAATTTTGTTTCATAACACTGCATATGATTTAGGGGTATAGGTTCACACCTCCACAGTTTGCCCTTTCCAGAATGTCATGGAGTTGGAATCATAGAGTACATAGTCTTTTCAGATAGACTTCTTTCATTTAGTAATATTAATTTAAGGCGTGCTACTAAAGCTCTTCCATGTCTTCTCATGGTTTGATAACACGTTTCTTTTCAGTACTAATATTTCAATGAAATAATCCTCCATTGTAAAAACATTCCATTGTCTTTCAACTTCTGCCACCCATAGTCTGGATATGCCACTGTTTATTTTTCAATTCACTTACTGAAGGGCATCATGATTATTTCCAAGTTCTGTAGGTTGTGAATAAAACCTCTATAAAGGTACCTATGTAGGGATTTGTGTGGACATAGCTCTTTGGGTAAATACCAATGATCATAATTGCTGGATCCATGTTTTAGTTTTTGTAAGGAACTCTTTTTCCAAAGTGGTTGTTCCATTTTGCATACCCACCAGCAATGTATGAGAGTTCCTGTTACTCCACATTCTCACCAACATCTGATGGTGTCAGCTTAGCAGATTTTGGTCATTATGCTAGGCATGCAGTGGTACCTCATGTTTTAATTTGCATTTCTCTAATAATACATTATGTGAAGCATCTTTCCTTATGGTTACTCGCCATCTGTTTATCTTTGGTGAGAAGTGTGTTAAAGTCTTTGGTTCATTTTTCAAATGTTATTTGTTTTCTTATTGCTGAGTTTTAAAAGGTTTTTATAAATTTTGTATAACTGTACAAAGTTGTAGCATTATCAAGACTGTTAATTTTTTCCTCAGTCTGTGTTTTGTTATCTCCTTCTGCTGACATAGTCTTTTGCAGAGCAGAATTTTTAAATTTTAATGAAGTCCGACTTAGCAATTTTTTTCCATAGATTTTGCCTTTGGTGTTTATCTAAAGAGTCATCATCATACATAAGCTTAAACATTTTTCCCGATGTTGTCTTCTAGGAGTTTTATAGTTTGGCAGGAGATTCTAATGAAGCAGTTTTGGAATGGAGTTTTGGCATCAGCATTTTCTGTTGTGACAGGAACTTTGTTGCTGCTTTGCAGTGGGAGTGCTATGAGGGACACAACATGTTTCGTGGAGCTGGTTTGCAAGACAGGACTTGCTACTTGAGCTGAAGTTCTTGTGCCATTTATTGAAAGCACACAGGCTAGTAAAAGCTGATCATGCAACAATGATATGAGGAATAAAGTCCGGAGGGTGGGGTAGGAATGGGGGATGAAGTTTTACAAGGAACAGAGAAGGGAAGGTCATGACCATACATCAAGAGACATTTGCACCAGCAAAGTATGATGTTATCACAGGCAGAGTTATCCTGAGACCACCATGGAGATAGTGACATAATCAGGTCAACAGCAGCCTAGGCGTCCCTGGGCCTGCCTCGTGATAGGGCTTTTCTCCATAGATAGTCAAGCAAGAATGCTCTATTGTAATTTGCAAATAGCAAATAGGTCACAATTGCCCGTGAAAGGTCAGCTCATAGGAACCCACAATTTTCAATAAACCCTTCTTAATTCTGATACATGCCTACATATTAGGAAATCTATGTGATGAGATTTAAGCTCTGGAGAAATTGTGTGCTGTGCTGACAAACTTCTTACAAATAAAATTATGTGATGTTTAATCTAGGCATCCTTATTAATTAATTTACTTTGTTGAGACATGTATTTTTGGATTGCATTAAAGCTAGAGTGGTATTTCAGAAACTTACATAGTATTGTATGCCAAAGAAAAATAACAAAAATTTTATTAACAAAAAAATAAAATAAAAGTAATGGTGGTAGACATCAAATTGAAATGAAATTTTTGATTCTCAGCTAAATGCTGAAATAAATCCTTTGCTTATAACCAGAAGACTTAAATCAAAAACAGTTGCTGAAGTTTAAAAAAAAAATTGACACCGAATGCCTAATGATGGTTTAGGAAACTATCATTAAAAAGTCATTTTGTGTTAATTAAATACTACATGTGTTTAAAAAAAAACTAACAGAAAAATAAACTACTTAGTGTCCAGGGATAGAAAAGGAGGTCTCAGATATAAAGCTTAATTTACTTCTGGGGATTTATTCCTCGGCACCATTAACAAGGTTAATACAGTAAGATTGTCCAGAATAAAAGAGATTAGTTGGTTCTTGAATATAATCTCAAATACTACTCTGCCAATTGTTGGATTTTCAGTTCTGATCAATGCTGGAAAACAAGAGTAAAACAGTCACTGATGCCATTTATTTATTGATGGGTTCATTTTTTTGTTCTTTTCTTAGACACCCATTTTAGTGTTGCTCAGTACAGGGGTGTGTGTCCTGCTCCCACTGAATTCCAAGTCATGCTTGGAGACATACAAAATTGAATTTCTAACAGGACATGTGCTTTGAACATATAGGCTTGTGAAATGTAAAAGTTTGATCTTTCTTTTAAAATGTGGAGAAACATTAAAATGACAGTCTATTTAACTTTAATAAGTTGGTTAAAAATAGAATGCAGTAGGTTAATTGATAAATTGCTACGCCCATGGATTGGAAGAATAAACATTAAAATGGCCATGTTATCTAAAGTAATTTATAGATTCAGTTCCATATCTATCAAAATTCCAATGACTTTTTTTCAAAGACATAGAACAAACAATTAAAAATGTATGGAATCACAAGGACCGAATAGCTAAAGCAATACTGATATAAAAGAAAAAGAGATTTATACCCCCTAACTTCAAACTATATTACACAGCAACCATAATCAGAACAGATTAAAACAAGAAAACAGAAACCTAATTTGTTTGCGTAGATCTAATCTTATCAATATTATAAAATATTAAATTTTAAAAGTGGGCTTTATGAAAAACATCTTGTTTCTTCTCAGTTTCATTTCCTCAGTAATAACCTATAGCGTGATAGATAAGGGTGAAGAAAGAAAAGCATTATTTTTGAAGTGAAGCTTTGGAATTGATAATGTTTTTACTAATGAACTTGAAAACTGCTTCAAAATATGCAATGGTTAGGTAGCAATTAGCTATAAAGTCAAAAGCTAGTAATCAATAACTTAGCATTAAACCGAGGGTCTTATTTGAGCTTCCTCTGATTTAATACTTTTAAATTTTTATTTTTTTAAAATTTAAAGGAATCATGCTTTGGTAGTGGGTGCTGTGTGGCTGCATCAGTTTGTAGAGGTGTGAATTTGTGTTTTTAAAACATATACAATGTTGCAATTCAACATTGCTTCAATAAACATGTAAAAATGTTGAAGAGTTTGAATGGAAAACTAAAAATATGAAAAGATTGTTCAGGGTAAGATTAATTTTAATATCTACATGTTTGACAACTATGAAATGATAGTTGTTACTATTGTTGTTAAGTATAGCTTAAGAAGGAATAAGTACATAAGAAAACTTCTTAAGACTAAGGAAAAAGAGGTAATAAGTTATAAAAGTGTAATTAAAATTTCCCAATCTCCTTTATTTAATGAATATTTATAAATTGCTGCTGTTTTCATCTAGTGTAAGCTGTATCTCTCTGCATTTATTCAGCACAGAGTCAGGAACTCAATGCAAAAAATTGTTAGGTTCCAAGACATATGGCTAATTAGGCAGAGGGCAGAGGCACAGCACTTATAAATTGTGATGATGGCGACTCCCTGGTGGCACAATGGGTTAAACACTGTGCTGTGGAGCTGTCAGGTGGCTGCAGCGTGAGTTTGAAGCCCGGCCAGGGAGAAGCCCTGCCTGGGAGATTCCCACATGGCATGACAGACCTCTCCTGCCTCATCCTCTGGTCACCTCAGCAGTGTATTTCTGTTGATCTGCCTGTTCTGCTCCCCACTCTGTCTCTAGTGAACCCTCTCACTGCCCCACACCTCTGGCCTATACCCCAGCTTGTATGCAAAAAAAAAAAAAATCTAAAAAAAAATAGTGATGACGATTACTGTTTTCAAGGAATATAAGAACTAGCCCACATACTGAACTCAGTGGTCTTCTATTTGACAGAGCATATAAACTGTTAAAAAGTGAGGGATCAAGTGGCTCTGTTCCACAATGGACAGAACATTGGGCTTCTAAAAACTGAGGGATCACATACAAAGAAGACAGGGGAATATTTTCAGAACCTGATCTCCTGGCTAACATTGTCATCTCCCCAGATCGTTAACCCCATTTTAAGAATTAATTCGTTTATCATTCTAGCTTTTATAGGTATGAAATATTTATTCTTCCTATAAAGACCCATTCTGCTACCACTGAAATATGGTTCGAGGAATTATTATTAAACTGCTGAGAGTACTTTGGTTATTTTATGCCCACTCTTGCCTGCGTTGTTTATTTCAGACAGCCCAGTGTCTGTTGACTGGGCATTTGGATCCAGTCTGTACCTTAGAGTACTTTAGAGTGTCTGACTGTCAAATTGGTATTTAATAGACTGTCTGCTCCTGAAACACTTTCTGCTTCCTCCTTTTCTTCGCTGATGTTAGTGCGTCCTTTAATTCTCTCTTTTTGGAAAAATACAGCTCATCCACAGAAGCCCTTTCTATGGTGCACCCAGGGAGCGCCTATCCTACTCTTGCCACCATGGCTGAACATCTGCTTTTTAATTTTCTTTGTTTTCTGCCATAGTTGTTTCTATTCAGTCTTTTAGAAATAGATATAAAACATTATCTCATTCTCTGAAGAGTGAATCTTTACTTTCACATCCCCTTTGAGCTTCTGTGGTAGTGGAAAAAGGAAAGCTGATACTGTGCTTCAAAATTGTCACCTTCAGTCAAGCTGCCTCTGGGGCAAATCTCAAGAATTGGTGAGACTGCTGAGTCCCAAATCTTTCCTGGAAACATCATAAGCAACAACGTCATCACTGATCATTCTAAGTCCCAGGAGCATGTTTTCGGATGTGCTGTGAATAGGAGCTTTCTGTGCTAGCCCCTGCAATTTGGTTGTCTGCCATTGCTTGGTCTCAGAATTCAAGGTCTCCTAGGCCTGGCTGGATGCCACGTGGTGCTTTTCCTCCTGTTGCCAAATTAACCAACAGGCCTTTCTAGTTTGACCCTTTTCTGAGAGCTTTCCAGCAGTTTGTCATTGCCACAGTCCCCAATTCTTTCCCCTGGTTTATAACATAAATTTATTTCTTAACTTCCTCAAGTAGATACTTAATGACTTTTAGCCATATTTTTAAATATGTACATTCATAGTTCTATATTTGAAAGTATATGTTCAAGTGATTCATGATTTTCCAGGTATTATTTTGAACTGAACAGGTAATCCAGATAATATCTGGAAAATCACAACCCCCAATTGCAAAGCCTTAAAGGTTCATCTTTTTCCTTCCATCCTTCTGGCCTTGTTTCATCACCACCATGGCCAGGTCTCTGCTTCTGTGAGTGCTTTTCTGTGTGTTTGGAAGGTTCTACTCCATGCCATCTGCTTCCTGCCTGGGTCTTTAGCTCAAATATGGGGCAGGCTATTTTGGATGCTTTCTTCTCTTGAAGGGGTCAGGCCACTTATTAGGTATGTGAGCTTGAGTAACATTTTTTATTCTATGTTCTTGAGTTTTCTCATTGTTAAAATGGACTTGATAATAATAGCTTACAGTTTCTTGTAAGGTTTATATCAGTGAAAAATCTATCCCATCATTATCTCAGACTAAACAGAGCAAGTGGTAAATTCTGTCTGCTTGCCATCACTCCTATGCATTTCACCTTTGACTGATGAGAGACTAAATTATTTTCTCATAATTATGTACATTTATCTTATCTTTATTATCTACCTGTATGCTACTTGAATATTTGTCCTTGTGGATGGTATTGTTTATCTTAGAGAATAGTGTTCCATATAAGTGTTAACATAGTAAAAAGCTTTTCACTAAGTTTGATAATGATGGGCACTGTCTTAAATTTGCAAAGCCTTCAATATATCAAAATCCTATAGTCTCAATCAGTCAGATTTATTAACTCTATATATTTGGTCTATTTCTTAATGTATGTTAAGAATATGTTCTCTACAGAAGATAAGCCTGAATGAGGTCATCTATAAATGAACATACCTTTAAACACAAATATGCTATGCAAATGTATTATATACTAAATACAGAGTCGGCATTGTCAGTTATGTTCAGTTATGTCAGTTATGTCCTTAAAAATAAGGCAGCTATGGTTTGATTTACATAATAGAAAAAGTCTTGAAGATGATAAAAAGTACTTGAGATTTTTTTTAATTTGTTAACTGATGACTATGGTTGCTTATTTACTTGTAAATATTTTTAGGTCTTTATTAAATTTTTATTATGCTTGATATATTTTTAGAGAGCCTAACCTTATTGCTATTGCCCACTAACATTTATTAAGGTACAACTTTGTACCATTTTTGGAAAAGTGATGACCATGCTTGGCAAAGTCAAGGTAAATCCAAACATGGAATAGGTGAGATGTTGCAAGTTATACATTTGATAATACTTCATTTCCTAGCTTAATCTTACTTCGTTATCAGAAGAGGTACAAAAAATGGTTAGGATCTAATGGTATCACTTACATGTTGAATACAGAGAAACCAAACAAAAGTCAAGGAAAAGTGAAAACCATAAATATGAGGCATACAGTGAAGGAGGGGTCAAAAGAGAGGAGGGAGGAACGCACATGGTGATTGTTCATGGGTGATATTGTGTGGTGGGAGAACTATGGGGACTACATGATGTAGGAAAAAAGGTTAATAAAAAATATCTAAAGACAAAAAACTTAATGATACATAACATATACATCACAAAACTACCGAATTACTATTAGGCAATACTCTAGAACCTGGAAATAAAAGGAAACAAATTTGTTCAAAAAAAGGCTAATATTTTTATATTATGAACAGCTGATTTATTTTGCTCTTAACTTTCTAGAAGTCAGGGAAAAGTTAAAATAAGCTATGTTATATTCTTGGTATCATAAAGGAAAAAGCATGGCAAATCCTTAATATTTTGTATTATGAATGTGGTTATAATACACAATTCATCACATATTTTAGGTGACTTGTCAACCCAACATGCATGTCTGTTTTACTAAATTCATATTTTCAGTTACTTTGCTTAGTAACATAGAATGTAATGTAGAATCCTTTTTCCATTCCCTGGAATTACTCTCACTGTGCATACAATTTTGGGTAGCAGCAGAGTATAGGTGATGGGGAAAATTTTGCTAGGGAGAATAAAGTGAAAATTTTGAATGGATATAACTTTTAGACTATTGGCGCTATACTCAGGATTTTGAATTTTTACATAGCAACTAACTCAACAATTGATCAGTAAGTTTGAACAACAAAAAAATTGTTTTCAAAATTTGGAATTTGTCTAGAAAATGAAGATCTGTATCTTCACTGTAGCTCCTTGGTGTTTAATTCCCAATGCACAAATTTCTTTAAAATATTAGCCTATGATTTTTAAAAATTCAATAGTCATTTATAATGAGGACTCGTAGCAAACCATAAATCAAAGAGATATGCTAGAATCTAAAATTAGTCATCTATAAAATGAACTTACAGCTAATATCATACATAATGGAGAAACATCTAATGCTTTTTCATTCCTTTAAAGTTTTTTTAATTGAAGTAGCATATGTAATGTAATAAGAGGTGAAGACTAATGGATTACTCAGCTATAATAATGCACTTGTAACAGAAGTGAGTCAGTTCAGAAAATGTATATTCTTTGTTGAAATGTACTTGTTAGTAACATACTATTGACCACTTGAGAAAGAATAGTAGAGAACCTATTTTCAAGTAAATCAGTATGTTTGGTTTTACTTTCCTAGAAATATTCAAAAGAATAAAACTAAGGAAAACAAATCATAGGGACTCATAACTAAGAGCCATGAGGTAGATCAGAGAGTGTAAGAGTAGAAAATAAAAACAAATTGTTTCCTTGGGTGGAATGATGACATCTCTGGCAGGTGGATCCTTAGATTAATAGACTCTTTGTCAGATTCACATGTGATAGAGGAAGTGTAAATATAGATTGGCATGTATTGTTGTATTTGTATTAGAATCACAAGAACTTTTTGATTGAAATCTAGCTGGATTTAACAGTATGTTAACAGCTTTATTCTGCTTAAATTAAGTTTTTGTCTAAACACAGACATTTTAAATGTAAGCTTTTTGTACAGATATTTAAATAGTATTTCATGGCATATTTTAATATATCATGTTGGGTAGATTTTGTCTTTTCGTGATGAAAGGTAAAATGGAAAGAATAGAGGTAATTTAATTTGTTAACTTATATTTATTTCTATGTTTTTAATCTTCAAAATTGACTTGTGGTTTCATTTTCAGAATCAATGTGTAATAAAGAGAGAATTCATGACTAGCTTTGAGTTATTTAGCTGTGCAAACCTTTAATGCTGGTTTCACCCATTATCATACTCATAAGACCAAATATATAGGTTAATTTCAATTCTATTAGAATTTTATATTTTTCGAAATTTTATTCCCTTATTTTGCATTGCTTAGGTTGACCAAACAGAAGTTAATATCAAATTTTATCAAGAATCCATATAGTAACTTTTTTCTTTAAATCTCTTACCAAATATAAATAACATTTATATAATACTTATTGAATGAAACATGCTTTATATTTTAAGTGCATTCATCCACTTATTTGATCCTCCAAAGACCTTGTCTGGAGTCTAAGGAAGGAGTTATTATTTTTTTTAAAGATTTATTTATTTATGCATACAAGCTGGGGTACAGGCCAGAGGCGTGGGGTGGTGAGAGGGTTCACCAGAGACAGGGCGGGGAGCAGAACAGGCAGATCAGAAATACACTGCTGAGGGGAGCAGCGGACAAGGCAGGAGAAGTCTGCTGCGCCATGTGGGAATCTCCCCGGCTGGGCGTGGAACCTGTGTCGCAGCTGCTGACAGCTCCACAGAGCAGCACTTAACCGCTGTGCCACCAGAGAGGGCCTAAGGAAGGAGTTATTTTTATTCCCGCTTTTCCGCTAAGAAAATGGGAAGCAGACAGCTATACATGACATACAGTTCAAATTTCAGGAGTTCAACTCCTTTTTTCATTCCATACTGAAAGTTAACACTTTGTAGATTTGCCCCCAATTTTGCATGGGACAAGACTAGAAAAGTCCTTACCTGTAGAATATATGTGTTTGAAAGAAGAGGTTTAGCAGAAAAAAATATATAAAAACTTTGGTGTATTGCTTTTGGTAGTGAAAATTTCATCTTCTAAATTAAATAACCATTCCAGAATAATTGAAAACTATTTTTCTATTCAACATCTCAGGCATCGTTTCCTCATGTCTTTATTATTATTGTTATTATTTTAATTAATATGATGGTGCAGTTTCCTAGAATTTTCTTCTCTGCAGGCTGGTTGGAGATTCTCAGGTCTGGACATCAGAATTCAGTGATTATTCCAGAAGACATAAATGGTCGTGAGCTGTTTGTATCCCCACCAGATTCTCTTCCAGGCAGTAGTGTATTGCTTTAGCAACACAATTGAGGCAGTTGAAAGTCACTCATAAAAGGCTGATAGCTTCATCTTCTAGGCTTCCTATGTAGTTCTATATATCTACCACCACAGTCAGATAAAAATGGTTCTATTACTACAGAAATATCCTGTTTTATACTTTGGTAACCACATGCATCTCCTCCAGGAAACCACTATATGTTTTCCATCTCAATAAATTGAAATTTTAGAGCTGTTATATAAATGGGCTCATACAGTATGTAACTTTTCACTCACTATAGCCCCATTGAGATTTATCCACATTGTCCGTCTATCAGTGGTTGTTCCTCATCACTAAAGATTGTTTCCAGTTTGTGACTATTACAAATTAAATTATCATGAACATTAATGTATGGCTTTCTTTTTTTTTTTAAGATTTATTTTTTATTTATACATACAAGTTGGGGTAGAGGCCAGAGGCGCGGGGCGGCAAGAGGGTTCACCAGAGACAGAGCGGGGAGCAGAACAGGCAGATCAGAAATACACTGCTGAGGGGAGCAGCGGGCGAGGCAGGAGAGGTCCGCCACGCCATGTGGGATTCTCCCCGGCTGGGCGTTGAACTCGCGTCGCAGCTGCCAACAGCTCCACAGCGCAGCGCTTAACCGCTGCGCCACCGGGGAGGCCCTAATGTATGGCTTTCTGTCTGAATATAAATTCTCTTTTCTCTGGAATAAATCCTCAAGAATATAATTGTTGGATCATATGGCAATAATATATTCAGTTAAGGAAACTGCCAAACTATATATATTCCAGCATGCTGGCACCTCTTTGTAATTCCAGCAGTAGCGAATGTGACATCCAGCTTCTCCACATCCTTATCAGCATCTGATGTTGTCACTATTTTTAATTTTATCCATTCTGATAAAATTAGTGATATCTTATTATGCTTTTAATTTGGTTCCTTAATGACTAATTATGTTGAATCTCTTTTCATGTGCTTGTATGCCATCTGTTTTGGTAAAATTTCTCTTCATATTTTTTGTCCATTTGGAGGAAGTCCAAATACATTACATTTTTTTCACTATTTAGTTTTGAGAATTCCTCATCTAGTCTATCGAGTCCTTTGTTGGATATGAGGTCTGCAGAGTTTTTCCCAGTCCTTACCTTAACTTTTCATCTTTTTATAAGAGTCTCACTGAGCAAAAGTTTTAAATTCTGGTTAAGTCCATTTAATCAGTTTTTCTTGTTATGGATCATGATTTTAGTGTCAGATCTAAGAACTACTACCCCTGTGTCTCAAAGATTTTTTTCAGTGTTGTTTCTAAAATGTTTTTTTTCTAAAGGTTTTATATTTTTACATTTTATATATAAGTCTGTGATTCATTTAAGTGAATTTTTATTTAACATGTGTGACCCTTAAGCCAAAGTTCACTTTTTTTTTTTTTGGTCTAACAATGTCCAGTGCTCTAGCAGTATTTGTTGAAATGGTTACCATTATTCCACTGAGTTTCATTTACATCTTTGTCAAAAGTGAGTTGAGTGTATTTTGTGTTTTTCTGGATTCTGTTCTTGCCATTGACCTGCTATGTTTTCTTTTACCAATAGCACACTGTTCTGATTAGTGTAGCTATCTAGGAAGTCTTATTTTCAGGATGAATTATTTTTCTTCCCACTTTATTCTTCTTAATCTAGATTGTTTTAATTACTCTAGGGTCTGTGCCTTTCCATATAAATTTTAGAGTAAACTTGTGTGTGTTTACAAAGGTGGAATTCTGCTAGGAATCATTTTAAGGGAGAACTAGCATCTTTGATATGTTGAGTTTTCTAATCATGAGCAAGGTATGTCATTAGCATTTTGCAATTTTTAGCATAAGATCCCAAAATGTCTTGTTAATTTTATTACTTAAATATTTCATTTTCTATATTGATTCTAAATAGTGTTGTTTTAATTTCAGTTTCTGTAGGTTCATTACTATAAATGTAATGGGTTTTTTTGTGGGTTATTCTTGTATCCTGTAACCTCACATGCATTCAAAACATTCAGAATGAAAGTGTTTTCTAAAAAAAAAAAAGTATTGAGTCTATTGTACAGTTATTGTCTCCTCCTTCTCAAAGAATTACTAATGATACAGAATGAGCATTTTCTCTATATTTTGGCAAGTTGTCACAATTCTTTTTAAATTTAGATCATCTTCCAATGTTTTATCCCTTGTGCTTTTACTAGCATGAAATATTTCTGGGGAAGTTTATGCATGTGTGATTTTGAGAACATCTTTATCCTTTTCATCATGACCACTTTTCTTATTTATGTTGAGGTCTGTATTCACCATGTTCCTCTGGCTGTTTATGTACAGTTTCTGGAGTGGTGGTATTGTCAACATCCTGTGGTCAGATATTTCTTCTATAATCTTATCTACATTTGATTCAAATTACACTTCCAGTATAATAATGTTTTCTTTGATATATTCTCATCTTTATTGACCAGTTTTTTTTTTCAATTATTCATTTTCTTATAAAATTTACATGAACTTATTAATGAGAGACAAGGAGTTATGTTTTGCCATCTGTGAATGGACTAAATAACAGCTGCATTATAAACAATCAATAACAGACTTCAAAAGAAGTCATGTGATAGTTACTGAGCAGCATGAACATCTGTATTTTACATAGTGACTTGTGGATTGAAGGGTTGACAGCAAACTGAACTTGGAACTATATTGTTGAATCACCAGTGCTTTTAACTAAACCATGGTAACTGAACTCCATATGGTTAGGCAGTGTGCAAAGTCAGGACTGTGTGTGTGTGTGTATGTGTGTGTTTTTATAATACAACATCAAATTGTGTGATAATTGTTATAGAGTAAAATGGAAAAGGAATAGGGATTATATGTGGGTGGGAACTGCTATGCCATATAATCATGGAAGTCCTCTTCATAGAGCTAACATTTGTGCAGAAAGACCTAGATGAAGAGAAGAAATAAAACATTGATAAAATCAGAAGGAAGAAAATATTGGAAGGAATTGCCAATGCAAAGATCCAGAGGCAAGAATAAACTTGAAGTGTTCAAAGAATAGAATGGGCTAGTGCAAATAGAATAGAGTAAATGAGAAGGAGAATAAGCAGAATGTAAACCCAGAGAGGTATACAGAAACAGATCACATGGGGCCTTGTAGGCTATGATAAGTTTTTATTTTACACTTTGTATGCTAGGAAATTACCAGAAGGTTTTATGCAGAAGAGTGATATAATTTTATTTGCATTTTTAAAAGGTCATTCTGACAGCTAAACTAAAAATTGACTAAGGAACAGCTATAATGGAAGCAAGGAAACCATTTGGAATGTTTTGCAGCAGTTCAGGTGAGAGAGAATGCTAGTTTGGATCAGGGGTTTAGCACTGGACATGGGAGAAGATGTCAGCTCCAGGGTATATGCTGGAGACAGAACTGAGCAAACTTGTTATTGGATTGGGTGTGGGCTATGAGGAATTAGAGATCATTCCTAAGTTTTTGTCTAGGATAACTGAGGATCTGATAATATCGCATACAAAGATGGGGAAGATGGGGAAGCAACAGATGGTAATGGAGGATAAAAACTTCTCTTTTAGGCTTGACAAGTTGAAATGCCTGGTATCATCTATGCTAGAGCTGAGCAAAATGATGTGGGATGGAGCTACAAATTTGCCACTCATCTGTATATAGCTGTTATTTAAAACTTCAAACTGGATGAAATCTTACAGGGAGTGACTGCAGAACAGGAGAAAATTATGGACCATGTGGCAACCCATGTAGAGGGAAATAGGTAGGGAAATCCAGCAAAAACATTGCAAAAGAACAGTGAGGCAGCAGGAAAACCAAGAAGGTATAGAGCTCAGAAGCCAAATTTTATAGTTTTCAAGGAAGGAGTTATCATCTTTGTCAAAATGTTTTTAACTCATCAAGTAGTATGGACTCATTAACCATTGAAATTGGTAGTTTTATGATCAGTAGGAGCCTCAAGAAGGGATGGTTGGTGGAATAATAGGGCTTATGGCCCAATTGGGATGTGTGAGTACAGATAGGAGGTGAGGAAATGGAGGCAGCAAATGTTGGCCATCTCTTCAATCCACAATTAGAGGGAAGAAAGAAAATTGGGGTACCATGTGGAGCAATATGGTAGGTCTAAGGAGAGTTGATAGATAGATAGATAGATAGATAGATAGATAGATAGATAGATACATGCATTCATACATATATACATACATACCTAGATACATAGAAATATAGATATTCTTTTCAGATATTTTGTTTATAGGCATGAATTTACTTCCTTATTGGTTCAATAGCACAGATCCTCTCTAGCGGTCGCAGTGTTCACATTTCAGTTACAGCAGTATATTAATTGTGTATTAAAATAAAAACTTTTACAGTTAACTCTCCAATTCACAAATTACAATATAAATAACCTATGTGCATCTTGAACAGTGACCAATTATCACTTATTTCAGTTTTTACTGATTGGGGACTGTGCATCTGTTATTCAGCTCATGTACAGACTGGGGAGTTCTAGTTACTCTTAGCCATATTCATGTAATTGAGATTATAAACATTCACCCTGATTCTTTTGTGGACTTGAATAAAGTGTGAAAATTTTCTTTTTAACATCAAACATATCTCCATTAATCCAGCCATTGGACATAAGATTATTTCAACTTCCAAAGCCTATTATCTTAGATGACCTTTCATAAAGGGTATTGAACTAGAGATCATGCCATTTCTTTAGCTGTGTTTTGGCAAGATAAGACATAAAGTCTATAACTGAAAATATTCAAGCATCATGAGAGGAAGTAACTGTGAGTAATATGCAGAATTTCTTGGCCTCACTTTACAAATAACTTTGTAGTGTTTGAATTGAATATAAATAAAATTATGAAAGAAAGAGTTGATCTGCAAGTGTTAACACTGCCACCATTCCATATGGACATGTAGTCAGCGGAACTTAATGAATGTAAAGTTATTGACACTAATGAGAAAAGATGCTGTGATGAAAAGTATGAAATTGTACTGTGAGAATGATGCTGGCAAAAAAAGCAACTCTGGAAAGCAATTTACAACTTTGAAAATACAATGGGTAAGATGGTAGAGCCTGATCCAAACTTAGAAATAAGTATGACAATTTACCAAGATACAGAAAAGATGTTTGCACTGTATTATAAGTTACACAAGAGGGCAAGTTTAAAACGTAGTTCATTATTCCTGATTATTTTTTTACGAAGAAATGAAACACCTGAAATTCTAAATGTTTGTAACATTTTAAGCTATAGCACACTAAGTAAATATTAGCTTCACTGTTTTTATTTCCCCATATATTTATAACATAATAGAATTTTAATGTTTTGAAATGTATTTTAGCTATGAAAAAATTCCCCACTGATTAAGATAGTGTTGTATGGCTGCAGCTTATGTTTTCCTTTTTATGATCCCATGCCAACCAAGGTTTGTATATATTTACATAATATGATAGTTAATATTATGCATCAACATGGTAGGCCACTTAGTCCAACAGCTGGTCAACCAGTCTCCTGGATGTTTTTCTGAAGATGGCTTTTGGGTGAGACTAATTAGATCTGTGGATTTTGCATAAAGCAGATTACCCTCTGTATTGTGGTGGGCCTCATCCAATCAATTGAAGGTCTTTTTTAAAAAAACATTTATTTATTTATGAATATAAGAACTGGAGTATAGACCAGAGATGTGGGGGGCAGGGGTGAGAGGATTGACCAGAGACAGAGTGGGCAGCAGAACAGGCAGATCTACTGAAATACACTGTGAGGGGAGCGGCGGGCGAGACAGGAGAGGTCTGCTGCCATATGGGTCAACTCCCTGGGAATTGAACACGTGCTTCAGTGGTGCTTCAGTAGCTTCATAGTGCTAAGGCTTAACCCCTTGTACCACCAAGGAGGCCCTCAATTGAAGGTCTTAATAGAACGAAGACTGAGCTCTCTATAGCAAGAAAGAATTTGCCAGCAAGCTGCTTTTGTTTTCTTTTTAAAAATTTTTTATATTTATTTTCTTACATTGTTGTTAATTTTGGACAGTATTTGATTTTCCCCATCAGATGTAGTCCCTGTAGTTCTCCCTTGTGCTCTTCCTCCATTTTGACCACTATGTCTTCGCATGTCCCCCTGCCGCCCCCTGCTGTATGCTTCAGACCTATGGTCAGTTTGCAAGTTTTGTCTTTTTCCTGACCCTTTTTTCAGTTTCTCTATATTCCATATTGGATTGGACCTGCAACTCTTCTCTGAATTTTTAGTCTGATAGCTTGCCTCATCAAATTTGAGACTTACCAACCCTTACAATTACATGAACCAATTCTTTGAAATCTTCTTTCCTCTATTCTCCTCTTACCTTCCTTCACTCTGTCCACATCTTATTGGTTCTGTTTCTTTGGATAACACTGACTAGTACAGGGAACATGTATGTGTTATGATATTATACATTGGGTATGTGTAGGTTTATATACATAGGGAGGAAGGACCCCAGTGGACTATGGTTGAGGGTTATTGGTCCTTTGGTGGTGTGTGTGGTATGTTAACATACATCTGAAGAGACATGAACCTATGCTCCTAAATCATATTCAATTTTGTGAATCAGTGTTTCCTCAATTTAAAAAATGTTACAAAAGTGAACAATCCAAAGATACATAGAATAATATTTCTTCATTCTGAAAAAAGTAAAAGCACAAGATGAATTTAATTATAATATTTCCCATTGTGTCTAATGAATAAATGTTTTCTTATATTCTTCAATGTTATAAAAATTATTTACTTGAGCAATCATCTTATATCATTCCCTCCTCATTTGCCATAAACTTAACAGTTGTCCCTATAATATAACAAATGTTGAAATAAAGAAGGCTAGGAAACAAAATGGAGCAAAATAAAGGAGAATACAAGGTATGGCTAACATGGGATTACAAAAATACAAATGGCTTTCAATTTACCCAGTGAAATGTATACAGGCACTAAGTAATTATTATATTGGTATGTATAAACTTTTCTCTGTGTGTGTATTTTAGAACAGTTAAACATGGTAATTGATGATATTTTAAGTGCTTACTTTATGCTGGGTTCTGCTTTTACTTGTTTCTGTGAAACAAATCACAAAATCCATACAACCACCTTATGAAGTAGGTACCAGATTATCACATTTTACATTTGATGGAGTGAGGCTAGAGACGTGAAGTAACACCATATTGCTAGTAAGTAGTAGAACCAAGGTTCAAAGGCAGGCAGTTTTGCTCCAGATTGAATGTTGTTAACCATTGTAATATGCTGAACTTTGACATGGCTTATGTTTGTGTTTATTACACTTGTACTTTTTGAGATAGCTACATACAGAAACAAGTATTTAAAATTTGTTCTGTTACTCCATTTCTAACTAAACTTAATGAAACTTCTAGTTTCTAAAACCAAATTTAATAGTTATATATGATTTTAAATATTAGTTGCCAGGGGCTTCCCTGGTGGTGCAACGGGTTAAGTCTCTGCCTCTGAAGCTGTCTGCAGCGGATGCAGCACTAGTTTGATCCCAGGCCAGGGAGATTCCCACATGGCACAGCAGACCTCTCCTGCTTTGCCTGCTGCTCCATTCAGCAGTGTATTTCAGTCGATCTGCCTATTCTGCTCCCTGCTCTGTCTCTGGTGAATCCTCTTACCACCTCACATCTCTGGCCTACATCCCAGTTCTTGTGTGCATAAATAAATAATTTTTTTTTAAGATTTATTTATACATACAAGCTGGGGTACAGGCCAGAGGTGTGGGGCAGCGAGAGGGTTCACCAGAGACAGAGTGGGGAGCAGAACAGGCAGATCAGAAGTACACTGCTGAGGGGAGCAGCGGGCGAGGCAGGAGAGGTCTGCTGCACCATGTGGGATTCTCCCCGGCTGGGTGTCGAACTCACATTGCTCGCTGCTGACAGCTCCACAGCGCAGCTCTCAACCGCTGCGCCACCAGGGAGGCCCAAATAAATAAATCTTAAAAAAAAATTAGTTGTCAGTCTGTTAGTTACATTATAACACTTTACAAAATTAGCTTTAAACGTTACCATCAAAGCAATCTATAGATTATACAAGTTAAAAATTCAAGTCATGAAAGATGAAAATATGTCCATTTTCTATGTCTGTTCATCTATCATCTACCTGTCTATCCATCTTTCATCTATTTATTTATCTATCTGTCTATCTATCCATCCATCCATCCATCCATCTAAAATAAGATGCTGTAGATCTCTCCCTACTTTGGTAGCATACCTCAGAGCTTCCCTCCTTCCTCTGGCCCTAAAATGAGGATTTTATCTCTCGTATCCCCTTTCCACATTCTCTAACATACTTTGCTTTTATTTTCATTAAAAATGCATTGTCATAGTTTTTAGTTTTATAACTATGTCAAAGTATTTCACAACTGAACGTGATTAATTTCCTTTCATGTAAAGCTTAGTTTCCTTAACTTTTTTTTTTTCATTTGCTTAGTTTTCTTTGAATCTATGCTAGGTCTTTCCACATTCTCCGATAGCCCTATAATTTTCCACATGGACAAATATGTCAGATCTATTGCTCTCATTCTTTATTTTCTTGGAAATATTCCAGCTGGAACTCTCTATCTCTGACTTCCATCTGGCCTAATAACTCTAGGCTTATTGAACCATTGTCATCCAGGGAGTTCTTTTGCTGTCATCCTGGAATTGCTATTGCATTTCTCTAATGGATTCTGTTTCATAGAGTCCATGTGAATCTTTTTCTTGGTTTACCTCTTTGTCTTGGTGTAAGACATCCTCCAGCCATTTTCTGAGAGTTTGAGACAGAAATTTTCTCTTACTTTGCAAATAGAAAAATATCTTTATCATTTGGTAAATAGTTCTGGGCTAAAAATAATATTCACTTAAAATTTCAGTCATCATTCTTTTGGCTTCTAGTTTCTAGTATTTCTTTGATTTTTGATTATTTGTCATTGATTATTTTGCTTTTGGGTTTAGGATCTTTATCTCTGATTGTGAAATTTAAAGATCATGAACATTGATGTATTTTTTTTTAATCCTTTTAAAAATACCTGTGAATTTTCTTCATTTTTGACAGTGTTTGTTTCCTCTTCTTTTGTTCCCATCACTATATCTCTGTTCTCTTGGAACTAATTTTCTTTCCCACCAAATGGCTGAAATACATTTTCATTACACAATATATAATTATGCAAATTACTGTGCATGAGGTAGGAACAAGTTATTGTTCAATGATTTATACTTTTTATTGCTAGATTCTGAATGTTCATTGTGGTCTCTCAGAGCCCTTTGTAACCATGAACTCTTGAAGGTTTGCTCTATGGTAATATGCCTCCCAAAACCTTAAGAGACCCCATACTTTCCTGATTTACTTCCTTATTCCCTCAGCAAATATGTTTTGTATATATATTATAGCCCAGCCACAGCTAACAAGAGGCAAAATTTATATTTTGGTAAATTGTTACAGTTCCTCATGTAGGGCCAGATACCATACAAACACCAAATAAAAGTTTGACAATGAAGAATGTGATCATTCATCTATGTGTGTGAAGAAAGTTAGGGAGGTCCTTCTGGTACTCTGATGGGTAAGTGAAGCATAATCCTCAGTGAAACTAGTGATAGAGTAAAGGGTCTTCAAAATTACATGAATTGTGAGCTCTTTTTGACAAGAGGTAAAAATCTAGCTAAGGGAAAATGGAATGTTGAGAGAATCTGGCTCTTAAGTGTTTTCATGAAAAATTCACTTACCTGCATATTGATTACACTGTTATTGGGAAAGAATGTTTTGATGTGAAGAGTTAAATGCTTATAGAGCAAGCACATCTCCCTGGGACATTTAAAGTTCTCAGGAAAGAAGAAAAATGAGAAATTTCTTTGAGTGGCATAGATAAAAGTAAACACACTGATTCCTTTTTGTCCTTAGGGGGAAAATTGTGGAAAGCCTGGTGCCAAGAAGCCTGGGCATTTTTCACTTCTATGCAGGACTGGAGTTCATTGTTGGTGATATGGAGATAGCAGTCTGTTATTTCAAATGTGTCAGGAGAATGCTTTCATGAAGATTTAATTCAGGGAAAGCAATTTGTCAGTTGTGGTCGCTGACTCAATCTCAGTGCTCATGGGGAATGAAGCTAGTAAGTGAAATGGTAACAGTGGTTTTATGAAAGCTTTGACCTGGAGCACAGTTGCATAGGAAAAGGGTGTTTCTGTGGTCATTACAAGAGCAACAGGAGAGGCAGATCTAACAGCAGGTCAATGCAAAATTTTAGGCCAACTGGAAAAGGGGTCGGGTAGAGATACAAGATAGAGAAAAATACAGGAAACAGCCAGACAGAACCAGAGAGTGTAAAACAATACATGTCGGTTTGAGTTCAGCTCAGGCATGAGCAATCAAGTAAAGAGTTGAGTCCTTCTCAGAGTGGGAAACATGGAGACTCCTAGGTCAGTATACAGGACGTTATGGTTGATCCTTGTCATTGCGTTTCACACAGCTTTCAGGGCTAACAGTTAAGAGTAAGGGAAAATTTAACTGCTGGTGGTCTTCGCAGCGATGTTCTGATTGTGCATATTGTTATAATGGTAATATGTGTTTTGATTTTATGAGTGAATGGCATTTGAATTACTCAAAGCAAGTGACATCCATTATCTTGTTGACTCTCATGATAGATCTTTGACTAAGATCAGTATAAATCCATTATGATTTTTCAATATTAAGGAAAAGCAATTCTACACAAAACCCTTTTAGGAAAAACAGTTCCAGACAAAACCGTCAACTAGGTCAATTTCATCTCTGCTGCTGAGTAACTGTCATACCAATACCACGAATACACAGATGAATGATCCTAAATATGTTCAGTGCTTTATCTCTCTGAAAGTGAATTGGTATAGGGCAATTATTGTGCTTGTTTACTTTGGTTCTAATTCAAGGCATGGATGATTAACTTTTTCACTAAAATGTTCTTTCTGTCATTATATAGAGTTGTCTCTAGAAAATCACTACCTAACAAATGATTAAATGTCTCACCTTTTGTTTAATCTCCATGTTTAATCTTGATGGAGTTATATACCTACTTTTCATTAATAGCTTGTGAGAGAAAAACGTGTTGCTTCTGGGTGAATGCAGTTAAGAACTGGGTGTGCCTTATTCATCTTTCTCCTTCCTTTGTCAGCTGGACACAGCAGACTCTCTCTGAGCCCTTTGGGATAGCCAAGCCACCAGTGGAAGGAGCATGGCTCCTTGAATGACAACATAGAGAAAGACCATGTACCACCTAGAACATTCACATTGAAAACAGACTTCTGTCAAGTTAGGCCACTTAAACTTTATGTTCAACAGCTATCACCACTCTAATTCTACTTACAAATAGGAATTAAGATGGGAACTGCCAGATTTAGCAAGTAAAATATAAAATGGCCATTAAATTTGAATTTTAGGTAAATAGCAGATATTTTAATATTTTTGAATATCTTAATCACTTAGTACAAAATATATTTTAATATAAGTATGTTCCAAATATTGTATACATACTTATAATCGAATGCATTTGCTGTTCATCTGAAATCCAAATTGAACTGGATATTCAGTATTTTATATGATAACCTCAGAATTACAAGTAAGCAAATTAGAGAGCTGGTGACATAATTACGATTAGATAATTAATTTGTTGTATGCAGTATTATCTTTTGGGAAATACTTATTTTATTTCTGAGATTTGTTTTATTTAAGCCTTCCTTCAGTGGTGAATTGCAGAGTTTAAAACCCCCAAACATTTTCTGTTACAGACAAACTAAAGCAGGAGTTTATGAAGGTGCTGCTTATAGACTTGTCCTGAAAATGAGAAAGAAAAGAGAGTGATTTAAAAAAAAAAAGGAATTAAAAATGAATTGTTTTTAACAAAGACAAATAATTCTACTACTTTAATTTCATACTCTTTTATGGAGATGAAAACAAAACAACTCAGGCTATTTTCAAAGAAAATGTTGCAGACATACCATCCTATGTACAGAATATATAGTGCCTGGCTGTGAAGTCATAGAATATATATGGACTCAGATGCAGAAGTAAGAAATCAGAGACACAAAGAATTTCAAAAACAGAAGTTGGTTGACATTGCAGTATTTTAATTAAGACCTGTAACATAAACTAGAGCTTTAAGAGAAATGCCTTTCCAAAATAAATACATGAGATAATTATTGTGATAGATTTAGACTAAAGAAAATCAGTGGTCCTCTATCATTCAATTGAATTTCCCCCTTTATTTTTAAAATGAATGAACCGAAGACCCAGAAATAGTATGAATGTATCCTAAGACCACACAGCTAATTAAAACCGCAAATTCTAGTTATATGCCTTTTTTAATGTTCATTTCTTTTTCCTAGAGAAAATTCTTATAATGGGAGCAAAGTGAGAAAAAAGGGCAAAATTCTGTTCCATCATTAGGAGAATAATACCTATGTTTAATTGCTGTGCAGAACAAAAATAGAACTTCCCTGTGATATGGAACATCTCAGCTATGAAAGTAGCAAACCATTAAAATTTCAAGACATTTCAGTGGTTTGGACACGACTGTCCAACAGCTATTAAGCTGTTTTTTTTCCCTTCTTTTATTTGAAACAGTGAAGGGATTTTCTCAGCAAAAATGAACCAAAAGAATACTTAGCATACTTTCATAATAAAGAATGGATTCACAATGCTAAACTAATGCCAACCAAGAAACATCAATACATGGCACATATATTGGGACTACAGAATATTTAACAAATATTATCTAACCCAAAGGGTCACAATATATCTGTCACCTTGGCAACTAACCCACATTCATTTACTTATCATTGATCCTTGACTGGGTAATAGGCATTGTGCCCGGTCCTGGCGTAGACTTGAGCTTCTCTGGTTCTTCCCACTTCACTATATTAAACCTTTAATTTCTTAAAAATAAACACAAAGTTGAGCTATCTGGGATAAATAGTAATTAGAAAAATATACTTTGGACAGATTCATATACAAAGAAAACATTTTGATGTGTAATTTTTTAAGCCCTTAAATCCGGACTTGTTCAAAGATTAAGGATGATATTCTTAACATTTCTTTCCAATGCAGGCTATTTTTCAGATATGACTTGGTATTTAGTCCTACTTTCTGCCAATACTGTGCCCTGCTGAGCAGAGACGAAAAATGGTGCCAAGTGATGCTGTCAAGTTCATATGTAAATCCTCAGGGAAAAGCACAAAGTTAAGTAATGTTCATATTTGACAGATTAATGGTGATAGTGACATGGAATCTCATTGTTATAGAGTGAAGTGACTATTATGGAAGCGGAGAGAAATGAGAGAAATCCAGAATTTCTTTGCCACCAAAATGGCGTGTATTTTATATCGGATCATGGCATTCCATGAATATTTTGGCTTAGATGTTTCCTAGCCATGTAATGAATCTTTTAGAGAATAATCCTTTAGAAGTTAGTTTGATACAATGTTGCTGACATAATATAGTCTGTAGATTTAGTGCCATGTGTTTGGAGTTTGACTGTTTCCCTTTTAGTCCATAAATAATCTGTAAGAGGAAGTCAATTGCTTTGTTTTCATTGCTAGTCTTTCCCCCCAGGACTTCCCCCTCCTATAATTTTAGGACTACAAATAGGTATTGAAACAGCCTGCTGAGTAATTCTTTTTTTTTAATATAATTTTTATTTTCTTTTGATAAGTGAAGGGGCTGGCTTCTACAAAAACTGAAATCCTGTTTCTAATGGAATAGATATAGAAAAGTAATTCTAAATCCTCAAATAATCTAAGTATAACATTACATATGAACATTATGGATTTGTCTTACTCATATTATTAATAGCACTATTCTTAGCCTGCTTTTCTTCTCATTTTACAAGACCTTTTAGACATCCTTATACCAGTAGCATCCAACTACCTATATATTAAACAACTTCCAATTCCAAATACCTGGAGTCAGCTGTTCTTCTGACATTCACATCCACATTCTCAACTGCTTACTTGGTCTCTCAACAAGTCTCTCAAATGGACTACAGTGTCTTTCTACACAATTGACTCTAATTCCTAAATTCTACTATGTGTCTCCATAGTATCTATATATTGGAATACAACAGGGTGATTAAGAACATACGCTATGAAAGCATATGGACTGAATACAAATCCTGGCTTTACCACTTTCTATTTGGTGCCTATAAGCAAGTTACTGAACATTTCTGTGATTCAGTCTTTAAAATGGGCATAATACCTGTTTCATATCAAATGAGGAGTGAATGGACAAAGCTCTTAGAAAGCACCAGGAACATGGCAAATGTTCTATAAATAATAGGTGTTAATACTATATGCAAGAGGTGGATAATCTAATCAGTCTCTCAATTTAGAAACTAGTCATTTTTCTGCTCTTTCTATTTTATCACCTGGCCTTTTCATTACTACTCCGTAAAAATCTGTTTTATCTGGCATTCATTTCCCCCCCCCACACACAAATTTAGCTGCTTCCATCTGATTCTCCCATACTGTTTGCAAATTGTCTAATCATGTGACTTTCTCAGTTGCAAAACTGCAGTAACTTCCTGTGGTCCATGACATGGGATTAGATTTCGAGCAGTGCATAGAAGATCTTTAATGATCTGGCTTCTTCTACTTATCTTCACAACATCTTTCTTATACATGCCTTCTTGCCATACCTATATATTTGATATTCTTCAACCATAACATGCTATTCTTATGCTATCATTTATTTCCACATAGAGTACCTCCTTTTTTGCAGAAGTTACTATTGCCTGCTTATCTGCTTGGCACATTTATCATTTGTTAAGGCTCAGCTTCATGGCTTCCTTTTCAGAGATTCTCTCTCTGTTCTCTGCAGGTAGACCTTCATGCATCCTTCCTTATATTTCCATTCTATCCATGGTACTTTCCTTATCTCTGTTCTATATGGTGCATCTTACAAACAATGACTATCAAACTTCAGTGTGCCTATGAATTATCAGTGGAACTTACAAAAATTTAAAGCTATGAGTCTTATATCAGAAATTCTGATTCACTGTATCAGAATGAAGAATAAGCCTCTGGATATTTATGAAATCCCTAGATATATCTGATGCACATCCACATTTTAGGACCACTGTTTTTTTTTGGTCATCTCTTTATCTTTAGGACCAAATATAGTGTACATAAGTTATATATTATGGGCACTTAACAAATACTTGTTGGAAGTAAAATATGGCATTCTGTTTCTATTGAATGAACATACATATTGATAGAACAGCTAATATACCTAACATATAGTAAGTCCCCAGAAAGCCGGTGATAGTTGGACACATGAATTAATGATTGACTGAATGAATGAATAAAAAGACCTGAGAGAAACTAAAGGAACTGCAAACATAGCTCCTTGAATCTCTCAAAAATTGCAAATGTCAGAATTGATATTATCTGAATCAAATTTCAAGGTAGCTGAAATCTGAAGTTAATGGTTGATCTCTCTGAAGACATATTTGGAGATGTGATATTGTTTAGATTTTTTCATACTAGACTGACAGACTCATTCTTTTTATAAAGCTAACAACATAACATAAAAATCTGGTAGGTGAGTTCTTCTATTGATCTGGTAGCATTCTAATTTCCCATGATTATAGACTGGGAAGGTTGTTCACAGAGATCAAATATTTTTTCAAGCAATAATCTTTAGAATATGCATAAATACTCAGCAGAAACTCAAAAATTCTGTGCCATAAAAATAAGACATATTTGAGTGTTAGCCATTTGTTTTTGAGATAAACTATTTAAAATTATATATGGTGTTTAAATTACATGCCTTTTGAAAAATGCTGCAATTTGCTGGTTGTTCCTTGGGGGCTCTTTTTCAGGACACCTAGGAGCAGCAAGCCAACTTGGCAAATTTCTTGTTTTCTGTTTTTCAGTTTTCCATTGGCTAGTTGAACTACTTTCATATAATAATATAAAAGAAAATTTACTTCCACTGTCACATCTATATCTGAAGTTATTATAAGTAAATTCATGAAGTATTCAGTGTATGTATAAGGTCCAGTTCCTTTACACTATCTCTTAGCTCTCTGGGGCCTCTTATAGCAGTGTCTTTTTTAATCAAAAGATAGAAGTTAGCCAATTGATTAATATATTAAAATACCTAATGCGTATTGTATAATGTATTTGGATTTCCATAGGCTTTCTTACGACAATTTAAATTTAAAAAAGAATAAAATTCATTTAATTATATATGTATTTATTCTTACTGATTTGGCATTTTCACATACATACATTGAAAAAGGAGTGTGGCACAGAAGTAAATCTTGATAGCAATACTAGGCTCCTTACTATGTGATATGAGAGCTTTGGGGTTTAGCTTTTAGTTTCTCCTGAAATCATACTCCCAAAAGATTTCTGACTATATTCTCTATTCATAGAACCAGCCATGACTGTATGAGAAAATATGAACTATAAAGTTTCACCAGCATATCAGAATTTGGGAGATTTATATTTTATTACCAAATCAGTATGCTAAAATACTTAGATTTAAAATTGAGTTGTGACTTTAATTAACCAATGATACAGCTATAAAAGCAGCTATTTTCATCTAAAATTTTATAATTAATTTACAATAAAGGTACAGGTTTTGACATAACCCAGATTTCTCAAATTGAAATATCTTTGGGAATGTTTTCATTTAATAAGTGAGGCATTCAATCTATTTCTATTTATTCTTTATCTTCAGAACTATGATCAGAGTGGCAGTGAAAAATTTAAAAAAAATTATAGAACATAATATTCTAGAAAAGTAATGCTGGTGAACAAAACTTCAGTTAAGGCAGCTAGAGAACAGTTAAGGATCATTACACTGAAACTTATTCACACTAGCTTGTCATGTATATGTAGTATAATTAAAACCTATAAAAGAGGTTTCCAAAAAGGTGCAGTTCAGATCATGCACTTCTGAGTTGTATTTGCTGGTGTTGAAAGGTGTCATGGACCTCCATGAATTGTATCATGGTCATTAGTTTTCTCTTGCTATGTAAATAAGTTATCTTCAATTAAAACAATGCAAATTTACTATGTCGCAGTTTCCATGGTTCTGGAATCAGGCCACCTTTTCTCTGGTCCTCTTCTTAGAATCTTACCCAACTGTAACAAGGTGTCAACCACACTGTGGTTCTCATCTGGAGCTACTTTTTCAGATTGGGTCAAATTTCTTTCAGAATTCTGTTACTTGTTGTAGAACTGACATTCTTTGTCTCGCTGTTTGTTGACCAGGGGTTGATCTCAGCACTACAAAGGCCACTTCAGCCTGGCAGAGTGGAGATCTTACAGTGTGGCAGTTTGTATCTTCAAAGCTAGAGAGATGTGGTAGTGGTGATGGGGAGCACTTTCCAGTCTGCTACTGTGAAGCCTCATGTTATAGAGTAGAAGCAAAGGAGTGACTATGCCATCACCCATTAGACAGTGAAATGTAAGTGAGGAAAAGACTATTCTATCATATTCATTAAGTCTTTCCACAAATTAAAGGAAAGGGATTATATAGGATGTGAACACCAGTGGCAAGGAATGTTGGAGCCATGTTGGAATTCTGGCTTCCACAGTTAATGTGCAATTTAGGGTTCTTTCCATGGCTTTGAGATCTGTACAGTTTAATGGGTTCTAACCACCTCATTTTAGGTTGTTGTCCAAACTTGATTGCCACTCTATGTTTAGACTTTGTTACAGGCTCCATTTTGGGCCTCAAAGTCAAACATTTTTAAGGATTTAATGTGTAAGTTTGCAAAAAATGACATTATTTCCACCCTAAGATTTCCCCTTTTATTAGCCATTAAAAACCAAAAATAGTCATCTACGTGCTGATTGGTTTCAAATGTTTAGTGTATGTATATTTGAGGGAATTTTATAGAGTCGAGGTAGACAAGAATTCAGCAATTTTATCAAAATCCTTCCTTTGAATATAGGAATATATGGAATTTGATTTTCCACAAATTTTATGCTCTCTGTTCCCTGCCTTTCCCTCCTTATAGCATTTACCTCTGCAATTTGTCTTAATTTTGATTTAACATGTCCTCATCTGTGTTTTTATATTCTTGATGCACTCATGTCTTATTTTCTAATCATTTATCTGTGTACACTCTATGATCTAAGTAGAAATCTAAGTAGTGAATATTTTCCTTAAAGCAAGACTTAAAAGGAAAATTTGATTTCATTAGTAATTTTTGGTGTGTTCACACTGCTAATGCCATCTTTTCATATTCATTGGGTATATTATATCTAAAATAACAGGCTTACCTTTCTATTTACAAAACATACCTATCCAGCAATGTGCCTAAATTGTGATGACTCCCATCTTCACTATAAGCCATACAACTTATCATATTTTTATTTTAACCAAGTTTTCCTTATATTTTGAAAAAGAAAACTTTTCTCAGTAAGATATCCATCGAGGGTCACCTTAATAAATATAGGGAAAGAAAAGAATTATCACGAAAATTTTCTACCATGGTCACACTTTTCATTTAAAAAAAAAACAATTTTGACATTTAATACTATCATGAATGGTTCATCATAGTTAAATTTAATTTTTCCAATATTTTAGGTGCTCTCATTTTCATTAGCCTACTTTGTTGTTTTTCTCATAGAAAACATCACACCATGTAGACATTTTGGGCAATGGTCACAAAATTTTAGTTATAAGATTGAATGTGTTGTTGGCCATAATTACACAGAGCCTCTTGGTTTTTTGATTTTTAGTTTGGGTCTTGTGAAATTTCATTTTGAGACGTTAATTTATGTATGCTAAAAAATTCTTAATTAGTATGTAAATGTGATGACAGCTGTCTTGTTCATTATATTTGAATGTTAGAATTTTTATAGCTGAAATGGGACTTGCAGTCCATCTAATTCTATTCCTTTATTTCACAAATGAGGAAATGATTATCCAGGGAATTCATATCAAGTAGAAATGTGTTTGAAGGTGGAAACTGGTTCCTTGGCCTCAGTCTGTTGGCATAAAAGCTTCATTTTGCTGCATGAGCATACTGCATTTCTACTTACATTATCCTACATCCTAAAAGTTCTTTTGAGTAAGAAAGAGCTAAGTCCTGAATGTGCTCCCAGTCAGGTCACTTCCCAAGGGAGACACGGTCAAGTATCTGTTGGTGACTGAGTGACACAGTATGACTAGATGAGCACAAATATGTCTGCCACACAGCAAAACAGCAGCGATACAGCCATCAGCCAATTCAAAAGCTTCTGTCAGCAACATCGTTGTTATGATACTATATTCTAAGTGGATAAGAAGGTAAATGTTCTTTATTCAAAAGGAATATTTCTTTCATCATTAAAAATTATTTACTACTTATTTTAGGCATGCTTTCAGAGAAGAGAGAGCTAAAAGTACAGTTTCTTAATATTTTAGAAGTACAACAAAAATCTTTGATTTTACATAAATGTGCATGGATCTTAATTACTCATTCTCTTTTTTGAGGAAAAAAATACTTTAAAACAAAGACTGTTACTAATGAAACTTCAGAATCCTGTAGACCTTCCTGGCAACTGAGAGCTCCATTTCCTCTTTATGGGAAAGCATCTTGACTCACTACCTCTGATCACTCCTCAGAGAGAGAAGAACAAGGCAGATTTAGAGACATATTTTTTCATTACTTTAAAACTTTATATGATGCCATTATACTGAGCTTTTTAAATTTCTATGCCAGCTTAAAGGTTTTTCTCTCATTCATCATCACAGGTAGATCTCTAGGGGGGTTAGATGGAGAAAAGTCAATACAATGTTGTGAGCCTGTTGTTCTGGGCACAGTTTATTGTGTGTTTGGCCTGCTGAGCTGGTTAGTTGAACTGGCCAGTGATCAGTTGGGTTAAATAGATCTTGCATATATATATATAACAATTACTAATGACATATAGTCGATTTAGGAATGTGGCTATGTGTTGTTTTTGTTTATTTGCTTCCCCTTCGTGGAAATGGTGGACATACCATCTCCCCTTTATAAGATGGTTGGTTGGAAATAGGAATGTGTGCATTCTGTCTGGGAAATAACCCAAAGGTTGTTTGGGACCAAATTCATGTCTTTGGTATCCTTAGCAAGTGTATTAGACGGATGAGCCAACCAGCCATAAAGCATATGTTTGACATTTGTTTCTATATCTAATTAGTTAACATGAGATTATTTTCCCTTTGGCAAACTCCACACAGCACAGGAATATAAATAAAGAATGAAGCCAAAAGTTATTTTTCCTGTGCTGCTCTGCTTTGCAGGAATATTTGCCAAAAGAATAAAACAAAAGAATAGAATTTAACTATTATAAGTGAAGATAAATAGATCTAGATTCACTTTCTGGGTCCAAGCATCCATTTTCTAGAGTTAATATTTTCCCCCATGTCTGATAATAGTCCCTACCTTCTCAATGCAGAATTATCCTAGCTATTATCCTTATATCCTGTGATAAACCTCCCAAAAGAATAGCTGGGGTAAAAACTCAGGATATAAGAGAGACATTGTACACATTGAATTAATTTCTCTGGATTTTGGTTTTTCAGTCTGATGTGCCTAAGGCTTCCTGGCCAAGCTCATTTCCATTGCATGCCTAATTTGAAGATGCAAAATTAGTGGAATGGAATTTGGAATGATCCTGGTGTTTTGATCAGATTTAATTTAGGAATAAATCCAAATCATCTCTCATTTCTGAATTCCCATTGACTCTTACGAGGGCTGTGGAGAAAAAGTGATATTATTTTTAGGCTTTGGTTTAGGTCTCCTTTCATTACTGTTTTGACTATATCAAATGATTTTAAATTTTAAAAACTAGTGTTAATTGCAGTCATAATCTAAAGTTTTTTTTTTCATACCATATAACTAGCTTAAAGGAAAGAATAATGGCAAAATATAATCTTTGATTATAATTAGAATATTCATTAGTGCAGACCTAAACAAGTATTGATATTTGCAACTGCTAGTTGTCTAGCGAAGGAGTTATAAAGTGTGATGTTGCTAGTGTTTGTGTGTCTGTGTGTGTCTTGTATTATTAGGAGTTGTTCTGGGAGTATTAGCCTCTTAGGTTGGAGGCATTGAGTCAAAGGATGAGACAGAGGAAATACCAGGGTAAGAGACCACTCTGGTCTTTGGAAAGGATTTGCCTGTAAGTTAAAACAAGCAGCAATGGTAAGATTTTGTGGTCCTAATAGCCAAGTCAGAGAGGAAGTTAGGCAAGTGGGGAAATGGATTGAGATGAAGACAGAGCATTGCAGAGTCCAAGAAGAAGTCAGTAGTGGACTAGAACTAACATTTGAATTAGGATCTCTTTGGTGAAACTGTAAAGGAATGGTCCTTTCGCATGGGTCATGTGAAATGATAATGACATTAATATAATGATATATTTTAAGACATATTCTTCCCATGATATCATTTTTAGATCTTATAGCCTTTAGACTTACCAAACAAATTCAGTTGAACTTGAGTGTCACTATTTTCTTGAAAGAAATGTTAAGTAATTCTCATATTTTTACAGTGTTAGAAAATGTTATAACCATATTTCCTAGAAGAAAGATATTAAATTTATTCATAAATTAGATTGTGTTGTTATTGTTAACTTTAAAACTTTGTTTTATTCCAAAGTAGTTGGAAAAAGCTGCTAATGAGAAACTCAAGAGCTCTTTTCATTCCCATGGGATGTATGCAAATAGAGTCTGAATTTTGATTGGAAATAGGTTTTTGTTAAGTTTTTTCATTAAACAGAAATTCAATTTACAACTTTTCATGATTATGTTCTTGGCCCCACAGTCCCTGCTTATATTTCTTTTCTTTCTTTACCCACATTAACTATAATAATGGGCAGAAAAAACATAATAATTTTCAGTTTTCTGGGAACAGAAGACTTTGATCACATACGTCTGCAAGGAAATATGACACAGGGTCTAGACTAAAATTTCCAAGGAAACTCCATCCTGGGGAGTTATTCCTTGTGTAGAAATCTCATACTTGATTCCTAATTATAAGCACAAGTTCCATTGTTGAAAAGTTATGTTTCCTGTTAGCTTTATTTTTTGGCAGACAGTTCAAATAGAACACATGATAAAGCCGTGATTCTTATTAACTGGAGTCTTGGCAACTAGAAAAATCACATGGTGTCTTTCTGGTGACAATGACCAAGCTAAATTATGTGTTGCTAAACTGGCTAATAACTGAAGTTAGCTCTGTGCATGGCCTTTATGAGAATAGTATTAGAGGTTTCAGATAATTATTTAATATGCAAATAATCAGGAAATTTCTAATGACAAGTTAATCTGTGCCAATGATGAAGAAATAATTTTAAGATATATTTTTAAAGGGTTGAAATTTTGTATCATTTAATTTGTAGTAACTCTCCTACAAAAAATTTAAGCACACAATAGATGACTGATGGTTGACATCTATTGTTGAAAATGGAAACTAGCAATTAATAGATTCATTGTGCTTATTCAGATAGTTTTTCCTAAACTAACAATAAATTTTCTCATTAGCAGCTTTTCCTAACTACTTAGGATTAAAACAAAGTTTTAAAGTTAACAATAACACCACAATACAATTTATGGATAAATTTAATGTCTTTTTTTCCTAGGAAATATATGGTTATAACATCATTTCTAATACTGCAAAAATATGAAAATTACTTAACATTTCTTTTAAGATAATAGTAACATTCAAATTTAACTGAATTTCTGTTTGATACATCTAAAGGCTATGACATCTAAAAACAATACATTTTCTAAACATTTTAGTAAGACTTTATTGCCTAATATATGTATCTGACCTGCTCTAATCAAAATTCTGGTCTAAATAAAGGTAAAATTATATTCTAATATGAAAACAAAGAAAAGAAAAAGAGGAAAAAAAAGAAGGAAGGCAATGCGAATGAGCAGAAACAAGGATTACCAAATCCAGGGACGTAAAGACACTTTGACAATTTGGTATTAGATGGCAAAAATGACTAAAACATGATGAAGACATCTGGTCAAACTCTCAAGTCATTGAACACATAGTGCAGTGATCTAAATTGAGCCAGGAACCGAGAATCCTTCAATTGTGTGAATAAGGGCTAGAGTCTGGGGTGTTATCAAGTTAAACAGATACCCTTGATTTAATTCACATAGTGATATACGTAATTAGTGGGAATCTAGAGTATTTTCCAAAAAGACTATTCTCTTGAGTGATGAACATATTCCCATTGCAGTCTTTTCACACTTAGATTAGTCAAATCCTTTTAAATATCCATAATGAAAGCTAAGGTTGAGTATCCTATGATAAATTCTGAATTTGTGGGAACTAAACTAATGACATTAGTATCAAAATTTAAGTAACTTGGTTAGCAACTTACAACTGAGTAAGTCGCAAAACTTGTAGCAAAAACAAGTTTCAACTTTTTACAATCTCATATTTAAAATTTTTAGGAAGGAGAAATAGTACAGGTGAACGACTGCCTTAATATGAAGGGAAGTGAGTGACAGTCTTGAGGATAGAGACACCAAGTCTCTTGGGTTTGTCTTGTGCCTCCTCTGTTGAAAAAACTGCTCCATTATAAAACTGGCCATCGTGGAAAGGATCCATAGTCTTTTTCTAATACATTCTCATTAAATGGTTTTTAAAGTAAAATAATAGATCAATGGTTTATTGTGACAAATGTTTTTCAGAAAACTGAAGTAAGAGTTTTTTATCCTTTGAGGATTTCAAGATTTCAAAATGCTAATCTCTTTTAAAAGTCTCCATGTAGAATAATTTCCTGTTTGAAGAAAAATTGTGTTTTTCCTCTCAAGGATTCTTTTAGACATGGAGACACAATAAAAGAACCAATTGTGTTCATTTATTTTTTCCTGTTGCTAATTGGCCTAGAACACTTTCCATAGAGTGTGGACAAAGTTCCCAGATTGCAAACAAGGACATGAATGATAGCCAGCACTTTGGAAAACAGGAGTGAAGCAATGGAGCAGGTTACCAAAAACACAGTTTTTGCAAATATTTTATAAAGGAATGTATGCTTACTGTCCTGGAGGCAAATGCCTGTTTATTCTCTCTAGAAATGAAACACTTTCTGCCATTCTAAATCATATCTTCATCTGAGAGAATGAGGATCAGAGGCAGGCAGAAGGTCAGGCTGAAGGGAAAGCTGGGTTAGCACTTAATGAGGGGATTTCATTGAAGAGGAGCTGGGACAGGATGATAATAAAGGGCACTTTTGTTATTAAAAAAAATTGTCATTGAAAATAATTGTCCATTCTTCTCTGGATTGTCAAGCAAAATTAGTAGCTATGAACATTGGTTACCATTCCCTTATATTTTTATTTATTAAGCCCTACTATGTATGTACTAGGTTATGTACTAAATAATAAGACAAAAATTAATGACAATATTCACTTTTAAGGAGCTCATATTTAGTGGGGGTGTGGGGTAATGTCAATTAATATTGTCACAGGTCTATAGATCCTGAGGTACTTAGCTTTAGGTCAGTGTTCCTGGATAGGTCGCTACAAATAGTAACATTATGTCTAAAAACTGATCCTTTTCTAACTATCAGAAACTCTTCTTATCTAATATCAGGCTCAAAATATCTTTTTAATTAACCTTTTTTTTTGTATTTTAATAAGGTTGAGCTTTGAAACTCCTTTTAAAGTTCTTTTGACTAAAATAGTTTTGGAAAAAAAAGAGAAAAATGTAAAAAGAATCTCTCTTGTTCCCAGAGTGAGAGGCGAAGATACTGCAACAGGCAAATCTTGCTCTCACTTGCACTCATTTTCACTTGACATGCTGCAATTTTTAGATCTTTTTATTTCCTTAAGAAATTTGCATTTGCCAGAGAGAACACCATGCAAATATCTGTAAATCTCTAACCCTGTCTCTCCATGTTGGATATATTCACATAAAACTTCTTAGATTACAAAGACATTAAGGATAATATAATTTAGTTCTATTTTCTTTGTTTTGAAGACCAAATAATTTTGATTATTAGCATACATGCACTAATTCTTTTAATCTTGACATTTGTATTTTGAGCTTTGACACGAAGATCTAATTTTTTGGTTGATATATTAAATCAGTTATATTTCTTAATTTATATTAAACTAATATGAATATTGAAAGAAAAAATCTAAAATTTTGAACAAGCTCTAAATGTCTAGAAAATATAAACTCTATAAGATTCTATCAGAAACAATTTTTAAACGTATAAACATATATAAACTTAACAGTAGATTTAAATAAAGACTTAAAATTCAAAACATCAGAAAAATATCTAATAAAAAATAACTGGTAATGGGATTGTCCCAATACATTAATAAGATACTAGCTAAAATAAGTTACAATAATTGTGTATATAACATAATATAATATAGATTACATTGTCCAGATAAATTACATATATGAAATTTAAAATTGCCAATGCAGCTAATGGACCTAGTCTCTATTTTATACTCTAGACTGAGGATTCTTTGTTCCTGTTCAATTCTGCTGCCACTCCCTCATGGAAAGTAAGCTTTGTGGATCTTGCTGCTAAGAAAAAAAAGAGCAAACAACAGAAGATAATTGTATAGTGTGATAAGGATTCCAAAGGGTGATGATGAGTAATAGCTGGTGGCTTGAGGGTGGCAGGAGGGACAGATACTTCATGGCTCACCAAAGAAGGTCTCATTGAAGAGCTGACATTTCTTTGGTCAGCTGAGACAGGAGGAGGCTGACTTCTTATTGTTAGCAGACCTTTCCCTGTGATTTCAGACGCCCTGCAAAAGGCCCTTCAAAAACATTACACTAGCTCCTTAGAATTTCCATTTACATAGTTTGTTGTTTATATATATAATGAGGTATTTTACAAAGCATATTTGAATGGAAAGAACTGAAAGTGCTTTCTGTGTATATATAAGTAATTTAATGTTTTGGATTATTGTCAGTGAGCAGGGTTGGGGCACCTGGGGAACCCCAAACCTGCCTGCTCCAAGTGGGTTCTGCCATCCACCTCATCAAGACAAAGCATACTTTAGTGCTAGCTTCTCCTTGCCCAGTTCCACTCTTCCTCCACCTGGAACCTCCCCTTTCTCTGGGGACTGCAGTGACATGATTCTTGTTCTTCAAGAAAGTTGCAGGTGAGTATACTGAGAACATGGATGGAGACTGAGGATCCTGTGCTCTTATCCAGCTCTGCTGCTATTCTCTCATGGAAAATAAGCTTTCTGGACCTTGTTTTTTTATTTGAAAAGTGACCCACTGGCTTCAGTACACTGCCTGCATTCCTCTCCAGCTCCAAAAATGTTATCTTTCTAATGGGGATGACAGGAAGGAGTCTAACAGGAAAATCTGTGACTACAATGTGGTAGATAATCATGGTGAGTTCTCATTCTCCTCGGAGAATGAGAAACGGATATTATTGTAAAAGATGCCTAATGAATAGGGAAACATACTTCTCATTGAAAAAAAAATATGATATATAATTTGAAAATATTTAAACTTGCTTGTTAACAAGAACTGGAATTTTAATTTTTTCTGTAGGGCTCTCATTAAATATCATATTCCCTGTAATTTAATATTCATTTATTAATTTAGTGAACATTTCCTAAAATACGTTATGTACAAGTCAAGTTCAATTTGGGGGAGATCCAGTATGGTCCTGACTTGTAGAGAACAGTTTTTCCTGGTGGTTAAGCAGATATTCAAGTAAAATTTCATTTAATGTTTTATCCCACAAATGCTTGCAACAGCTTACAATAATGTTTATAACTCAATACAGAGAACTGGGATGAAGAAAAATATGGATCTATCAGAGCAATATTACAAGAGAGATCAGCAAACAGCAGAAATCCATGAAGCTCTAAGATTGAAGTGAAATTTTGGTTCTGCTCTCAGTAGTGACCCAACAAAGCTCAAGAAGCTCAGGTCAATAAAAAGAATGCTATGGCAAGTATTAGGCAAAGTAAAACCTTTTCTAGAAAGCGTGTCTTAAAGAGATCTTGTGGACCTTCTATATGAGGAGATATTGTTTGATGACATTTATTGGGCACTTTCTATGTGTTACGCATGGTCCTAGTGCTTTATATGCATTTTTTTTCCATATAATCTTCACAATAACTCTATGAGCTAGGGACAGCCAGGTATTGCTGTCAAAACTAAGGCTTAGAAAATCAGTAAACTTTACATGTTGCATAGTCAGTAACAGGTGAGGCAGGGTTTGAGCAACTACAGAGCTGGTCCTCTTCATTAGTAGGTTGGCTATCCCTCTCCTGTGCAGGCTTCACTGAGTCCTCCAGCAGGGAGCAACAGGATAAGCCACAAACCAGCCATCAGAACAGCATTACATTGCATAAGGCTGTTGCTTATAACATCTCTGAGGGGAAGCTGGGGCATCATGAGGAAGGAATTCAGGGAAAGAAATTCTGTTACAAACAGAATGAGGAAGTCAGATATTTAGCTTAGTGGTTGTTTTTATCAATTGAGGATTAAAATGTAGGTTTTCTAGATGAATTAGATGGGATATTCTTCACAATCAGTCTTTGCAAAATACAGCTTCTCTCCCTGTAGTCTTGAGGAGGCACTTCCAGGCAGGAGTCTGGAGCTGTTTTGTTGGATGAAGGACCGATCATTGTGAAGTAAGAGTGGCCACATTAGTAGGAATCTCTTAGTGGCTCTTGCTCTGCCTTGAGAGTGTCTACACCTTTGTTAATGCTCTTGACTAAATATGAGGTACTCAATAGCTCTGTGCTTTAGTGTCTTCAGCAGTAAATATTGATAATAATAGTATTTACCTTATAAGTTTTTGGTAAATATTAAAAAAGATAATGTGTATAAAACCTATAGTTGGTTCATTGCAGCTTTCTGAGAGAGCTAGTGCTGTTTTCTTCTCTTCTCACTTCTTCTCTTCCCTAACTTCCTTCTTTCCAGACTTCCTTCCTTCCCTTCTTCCCCTCTTCTTAATTTTATTTTTCCTTTCTTCCTCTCACCCAACATCCCTCTCATCAATTTCCCATTTTCTGCCCCCGCCCCCTGTTCTCCCTCCCTCATCCCAAATTACTCACCTTTCTTCATTTGAGCAGATACCTTGTCATGGTACCTTGTCATGAACTTGAGGTATCTAATCTGGCTTTTCCTGAGTAGACAAAGTCATCCACCCAGGAAACTATGCCAAGGGGTCATGTAACAAGAATTATCCAAGAGGACAAAATACGCCTAGCTCTGTGGGTATACATAGCAGTGAGTGAGCAGTTATCTTGGGTATTTGAACAGGAGGTGACGTTCCTCTAGGTCTTCAGAAAGAAAGAAGAATGCATCAGGTTGAAAAGTAGAGGAAGGCGTGTCAATGCATAGAAATCATGTTGTCAAGATGTGTTCATGTGAAAGAATCAAGGTTTTGTTTTGGTTTTGTTGCTGTTGTTTGTTTTACTTAATCAAGTGTTTTCATGTACTGGGACAGTAAGTGCCCTGTACTATGTGTGGTGTGAGGATAATAAAGTAGGCTAGCAATTTATTTTTGAAAGCTATTGCAATTACATTGAAATCCAAATTGCAAACTTCCAAGTGGATGTTAGAGCCTGATTCAAATAATGTATTTGTTGTTTTCTGAAATAGAAAATAAATACTGAACTTATTTGAAGCAGTAAACTAGGTTATATTATTTTCTCAGTTTACCAAACAAGAATATCATAATGTTTACCGAATCCAAAGATATTTCATTTGACTGGGGAACTTGTTTATTACATAGTGCATTTGAAGGGAGATCATGATAAATTATAAAAACCATTTATATCTTCAGTTTACCACCATGATCTATATTTTTCTTTTTTCATGATCTTTTGTTATTTCTAGTTCCTGAATGAAAAGTTGAGACTGTATTATTACTCATTGTATTTTTTGTGGTTATAGAAACTGTCTCCATATTTGTTCTACAAACATAAATTTTTGGTTCTGTTTTATTTCTTTGTGTTGGCACTAGAACTCTGCTTGATCTAATGAAATATTGATTTTCACATTCCTCAGTGTCTGAGTCTGACCTTTTTTCTAATTAAAAAAGAAGATATATCTTTTGCCACCAGGCAAAAGTGAGTCAAGATCCTAGAAAAACAATGTAACATAGAGGTTATAAAAATCCACAAATGCTGTCCAGAGATTGCTTACTATTAGTCAAAGTTGGTAACTATGGTGATATTTTGAAAACTTAGAAGAAAGATTATTTTAATTATCCTGTTATATTGTGTGGTAAATTGTTACAGTGAGCGCCTCCAATTAATCACATCTCCCCATCTCAATGTCCCATTCTGACTTTATGTTTGGCCGTGTGACTTATTTTGACCAATAGGATGTTATCAAATATAGGCAAACAGAGCCATGAAAAACACATGAGCATTGGGGCTGGGTTTCTGTTGTTGCTTTTGGAACCCAACTGCTCTATAAAGAAATGTTGAGAGACCCAGGGAACAGCCAGCAGCAACATTTGTGGGTGAAACTAGCTTGGATCATCCAGCCCCAGCTGAAAAGCTATCGAACTGCAGCTATAAGAATAAGTCCAGCAAAAGCACTGTGTAGCTCAGTTTGTAGTCAGAGTGGATTTCAATGTAGAGGAAAACATCAGTTACTAACCTACTAAATTGCTAACCCACTGAATTTTGAGATAGTAAGATGATTGTTGTTTGAAACGACTAAGTGGAGAGGGTTGCAATGCAGCAATGCTGATACACTGTGTACCACTTGTTTATATGTAAGTGACTTCACCTGTAACATGTGAATGAATATACAAGTATCAGAATTGAGGTTAGGTTACATCTTCAAATACTTTTGGTGAAATTACATTTAATGACAAGATATTATGAAAAATAGTTACAAAAAGCATAGATTCATTAGCATAATTAAAACCTTAACATTGGAAAAACAATTATCTAATTAATAATGATCTATTGTTTAATCTCACCTATTTACAGAACAGATTTGAGGTATTTTATGGTATTAAAACATGTAGACCCAAACAGGAGAACAAAAAATCATTAGGATTATAGGAACAGATGAAAAGTAAATGCCAAGAGTACCCTAATAACTACTATCAGTTCAGTTCTGGTTCGACCTTGATAGCCAAGAAAAAATGAAACATTTTGGGCTTATGTAGTTATTATTCATGTAAGAAAGCACACAAATTCACCTGAAGAACAAATCTTTTTTCTTCCATAGAAAGGATATACTACATGGACTTTAGTTGCTAGTAATCAATTGTTGACTATCATTGGGCAAAAGCTGCAAAAATTATTATAACGGACATTTATTATATTTTGTCTCATCAAAAACTTAGTCCATTTTACCAAATCTTCTTGTTTTAATTCTAGACTTTTACAAACTTAATGTTGAAGTACCATTGTTCTGCATCCTTGCCAGCATTTTGACAGTGTAAGATTTCCCTCGAGATTTTTTTTATTGTGGTAAAATATACATAACAAAATTTAGCATTTAAATTTTTTAACCACACTTTTAACCATATTTTAGCAGCACTTATTTTTTTAATTATTCTGTGTTTCCTTTCAAAAAAATTTATTGAAATATCTACAGCTTGTAATACTATAATACTACATATTTCAGGCATTATTCTTCCATATCTGCATATATTACATTATGATGACTGTCAAAAGTGTAGTTTGCTTTCACTACCACACAGTTGACACCCTTTACTAATTTCACCCACTATCCATCCACTTTTCTTGGTGGTAACAACCAACCTGTTCTCTGAATGTAAGAGTTTGCTTTTGTTTTGTTTGGTTCTTTCATTTACTTTGTTTCTTTATCTCTCACACATAAGTGCAACATATGATAAAATCTTAAGTCTCAAAATTTCCTTAGAGGGACCAGGTAACTAGGAATGATGATTTTCAGGCCTTTTTGTGTTGGGTCCGCCAGGCAGCACTAAAGAGATGATAGTGAGCAAAAAAAAAGCCATGGCCCTGTCTTCATGTTACTTAGGTAACCACGAAGCCAGGTATGGGGGTCAAATAGTCACCTAGCACATGATGATCCCTGTGATTGGTGCTCCAGTGGCATGACATGAGGGAGCTGACATACTTGGAAGGTGACAGAAGGCTCCCCTGAGGAAGCAACATGAAAGCTGGGATTTGCTTGGTGAGGCTGCTACCAGGTGAAGGGAGGGACGACAGGGGGCGCATACTTGGCAGAGGAAAGAGCCATTACAAAGGTCCCCAGGCAGCAGAAGCACAGAGCAGCCAGGGATCTGTGGGAAGGTGACGCTGCCTAGTGAGCGGAGAGCAAGAAAAAGCGCCCTGAGATGAGCTGTGGTCCTCAGCCTTCCTCACACACATTTCCTATATGCAGAAAAATTCCATCAAAATACCTTTCTATTACTAAATGTCTCACATTTTTTTCACTGTAAACATAATATATAATATATTTGTATTGGAAAAAAAAACCCTCAAAGTTGTTTGCCAAAGATGGCCTAAGGAAACATAAAGAAGTATCACTTTGCTAATTTTTCGTGACTTTGTTACTTGTACTTCATGCCTACCAGTTCAGAGTACCTAATTTAAAAATTTAATTAAGTCAGCAGGAGATGGTGAACACACAGGTGTAAAAGAACAAACACATTGTCACATGTGGTTATTCAAATGCCTCTTGAGATGCAAGAATTATGGGTCCTGTCTAAAATGTTGTATGCAATCTGTGCTGATATTAAATAGCATTATAGAATGTAACTGGAGCGCTCTTTCTTCAAATCTGGTGATTGTGCAACAGAGATTTTTGTTGTTAATTCTGTATGGAATCATCACCAATTTTCTTATTTCAAGTTGAATTTGACTTAGAGAAAGAGCTAAAAGTCATTTGCGATATTTGATAAAAGAAAATAGATGATCATGAATGTGATTACACACACACACATCTACAAGAAACAGACTAATTTCTTGTGTGACTCATAAACCAAAACTTAAGAAATTCTAAATATTTTTAGAGTAATGGCATAGCCGAAATAAGGGTAGAGTCCCCTACGGTGACCATTTCAAAGACAACGTGGTTATGTAATTGTGAGTTTTAGAAAGTATGTTTTTAAAAAATCAGTTCACTTTGTTCCTTCCTGGTGGCATCAAGGATTAAGTCTCAACACTATAAACTATCAGCAGCCACTGCAGCAGGGTTCCATCCCACATGGCACAGCAGACCTCTCCTGTTTGGCTTGCTGCTACCCTCAGGAGTGTATTTCAGTGGATCTGCCTGTTCTGCTCCTTACTCTGTCTCTGATGAATCCTCTCACCCCCATCCCCATACACACCTCTGGCCTACACCCCAGCTCTTACATGCATAAATAAATAAAAAAATCAGTTTACTCCAACAAAATTCATATATGCATTCATTCAGTCAACCAATCTTTATTGAAGTCTGCCATAGAACTAGCTTTATTCCAGTGCTTCAGGATACACCAATGAATAAGCAGAGATTCCTACACCCAAGGGATTTTAGTATAGTCTAGACAGATAATAAAAAGTAAATAAATAAATCAGATAATATGTTAAGAATAATAACTATTATGACCAAAGAGATAAAGTAGACAAGAGTAAGGAGATTGGGAATATACTCGGATCTATGTACCTGATATTATAAAACCAAAAATGAGACGTAGTCTGTAGGTCTTTTTTTAAACTTCTCTTTATGAGTAAACAACTTGGCTCTCATTGAATTCCTTGTTTTAAGTTCCATTTCGGTGTTACAACCTTGGCCACTAACTGCTCTTTATAACTGTAACTCAAAATTTTGTGATCCCGTTAGTAAGGGCAGCGGTCTTGGCATCAATGCCAAGTGAGCCACATGAAGAAAACCAAGTCTATTGAATCAAGCCCGGTACCTTAAACCAGATTTTCTGGAGCTCAGCCTGACTTTACGAAGAATTCTGTCTCCCACAGGGTCAGTCTTGCCCTTTCTCTCTTGGCTTTGTCTACCATCTGAGTGTTACGCAGAAGTGGCATGCAAAAGGTGGGGTTTCCTTCCTTATTTTCAGAGGCGGCTATTTGACAACATCAGAATTTGGAAAAACAACTCCAGTTTTTCCACTGTTATCCCCACAGAACTGGAGAGCATTGCTGTGGGGCAAAGGGAAATAATTGACACCAACTTTGACTGCCAGTTGTCTGTCAGACATGGCTGCAAATAAAGTGAAGCCCCAGTTTCTGAGCATTAGAAGAATACTCTAAATTAAAACAAAATATGACAACCACAAAGGCCAAACATGGAATTTTCCTCAAATTTAATGATAATAAAATAATGCATTGAGTGAATAATGAAAATGAGACGTACCCTTGTAGCTAGCCAAAATGTCTCTTTCCAGTGGAAACAAAGCACCTTTGTTTTGCTTTTGGCCTTAGTATCAGCGGTCCAACCCACCTGAGTTCCCGTAACATTTCTAGGGAAAAAGATTTCTCTTCACAATAATAATAATTACTATTATTTTATAGATTAGGTATCATTTATTGAGTTTTGTCTATAGGAGACACTCAATTAAAACTATGAAATCTGTGTTGGTTGGAGAATTGCTGTAAGTTATGGGCTAAAAAACACAAAACCCCCAAACATGGTCCACTCTTTTCCAGTGCTATTCCTCAGTTATATGAAATTTCTGAAGTAGTATTTATTTTAATTGTGTATGAAATTTATTAAAGTGTCTTTTTTTATTTTTTGAAGAAACTGGGCACTTTGTTTTTCTTATAGTGCTCCTTAAGTCTGGCCATAATTTCATATTCCCAGTAGAATAAACTTGAGCTGACCTTTTTTAAGTATCTTGCATTCCTTTAACTCTTCCAATTCTGAAATTTTTTTAAATCACTTGTCTGTCTCTGTCAGACATTTTCTTCCTTCTGTCTCATGCTTAAATGTTTGTGTTCCCAGGTAGCCACAATATTATGTTTGTTGGGGATAGTCTTAGTCACTCTGTTTCTTCAACAGCTTTATTGAGGTATAATTCACCTCCCATACAATTCACTTATTTAAAGCATACAATTCAACAGTTTTCAGTGTATTCACAGTGCTGTGTCTTCATCACATGATCACTTCTAAAATGATATCATTACCTCAAAATAAAATGCATGCTTTTTCCTCATCACCCCCAATCTCTCCATCCTTCTTCTGTGCCCTGAGTTCTCGGCACCTACTAATCTGCTTTCTGTCTCTGAAGATTTGCTTACTCTATATTTCATATAAATGGAATTATATAATATGGGTCTTTCATGACTTGTTTGTTTTATTTAGCATAATGTTGCCAAGGTTCATTCATGACTAAATATTGTATTGTTTGGTATACATTTTACTTATCACTCATCAGTTGATAAACAGTTGGGTTGTTTCCATTTTATGGTTATAAGAAATAATGCTGCTATGAACCCTTATGTGCCAGTTTTACATGGACACATTTTCATTTTTCTTTGGTGGAATTCCTATAAGTGGGATTGCCGAGTCATATAGTAACTCTATATTTAACTATTGGAGGAATGGCTTGAGGAACTGACGGATTATTTTCCAAAACTCTGTGGTTTCATAATGGACAATCCCATTGAGCGTCAGACAAGTCCTGGGTGCTCACAGCTAACTATACTTGATCCTGTCTGGCTCTCAGCCTTCAGCTTTTTCCTTTCCAAACCAATACTTGCATAGACACCAGAGTGAACTGTCTAAAATGCATATCTAATCACATAATTTCTGTGCTTAAAATGTTTTTCAAATTAAATTTGATTACCCTTATTAACAATCCCTCACACTCACACATACATACCTTATTCCTAAAGATAGATTTGATAGTCCAGTTCTTTGTAAATTTGATATTTAATTGTCAGTATTTTAATGTATTTTGATATGCTAAAGCAGTTATATCTTGGATTATATCTTACTATATATGCAGGGTATAATATTCAGATAAGGTTGGCTCTTCAAAACTTTGGTTATTATACAGTATATAGACTCTCTAAGAAGATTTTTTTCATTAATGGCAAGTTCTTTCTAGTAAATTCTATCTGCCCAACTCATTTGGTTCCTAAAAGCATTGTAATGAAAACGAAGGTATAAGCTGAAAGCGAATTTATTTTCTCCTATGTTAGAAATCATTGGAAAATCATTATTTTTAAAGTAGCCACTTACAGTTTTCCCAATATTTTGAGTGACCCACTCAAGCTGTCCATTTTACTGAGGGAAATGAAAACAGTAGATTGAGCTACATTTTTAATAGCGGTATTTTGAAAGTGAGCCATGCAAGGAAGAACTATATACTTTTTGGTGACTTCAGAGCTATAGAAAACCAACTCCTCATTCAGTCTTCAGTAAATATTAATGTCACTTGGATAATAGATTAAGAATCCCTAGAGGTCAGTGACCAGAAAAAATGTCATTAAATTCATAAGAGGAATTTTGATATCTAAACTTTTTGATATCTAAACTTTTTGATATCTAAACTTCAAATGAAATGAAAAAAGATTGTTACTCATTAGTTTGTTCATTCCACCAATAATTTTGGTTTATTAAAAAACATGTAGAAAGTGCTTTTCAGTGGGATATTCAAGGGTGATAAACTAAATCATTCTTTTAAAAATTATTTTATTGTTATTATTTTTATTTTATGCATACAAGCTGAGGTGCAGGCCAGAGGCATGGGGTGGTGAGAGGGTTCATCAGAGACAGAGTGGGGAGCAGAAGCGGCAGATTGATGGAAATGCACTGCTGAGGGGAGCAGCGGGTGAGGCAAGAGAGGTCTGCCACACCATGTGGGAATCTCCCCAGTCGGGCTTCGAACTCATATCGCTGCTGCTGACAGCTCCACAGCGCAGTGCTTTAACCCGCTGTGCCACACGGGGAGGCCCTAAACTAAATCATTCTAAAAATCAACAACCCAGGCTACTAGGGCACCATGGCAGAAGAGCAGACTGCCACAGGTCCAGGGAGGTTCTGGAGGCTCCTTGAAATCCTGAGTTCTTTAGATACTGGCTCCTGAGGAAGTCTGGAAGCCAGGGAGAGTTTGGCAGTGGAGGTGATAGAGTAATGCAGACACCTTCTATTTATCAGTGAGTAAGGACCAATTTCAACATTTTAAAAAGTATTGAGCACTGAGGAGGATACTGAGCTCAGACTGAAGGAAGGCTGTGAGTAGAGGGGTCAGAGGGGTCAAAGAATCAGGAAAGTTCTTGAAAGCATCAAGGTGAATGAATGTTAAGCTGACATTCCAATTCCTACTGTAAATATCCATCAATTCCTCATTTAATCCAAATGGAACATCACAAACCCCAGGATAGATATGACTCAACTAGGTCTAAGAAGCATTAGATGCCTCTGATTTAATTCTGAAATTTGAAACATGGTATTTGAGGAGGACCTGAGCCACAAGGTGTTTCGGGAATCTAAATTGGAGATTGGGAGTGGGGCAAGACCCTGCAGAGATGGGCAGTGGGAAGGTGATGGGTGCGCATATTCACCTTATTTCCTGGGACTTGGGCTCAGCCAGGTGATGGTGGAAAGCCAAAACCTCCATATTTTGAATAGTCACCTTATTCTTAGTATCACTGTCCCCCCACACCACTCTAGCACATGATAGAATTAAAAACAAAACAAAATGCCAATTTTTATTACAAAATCAGTTATGTTCTTTGTTCAGAAAATTTAAAAACCAGAGGTACAAAAGAAATTTTATATGCTGTTAATTAGCTAATGACAGAAAGTTAGATTGTGATCATATTATTGTTCTGTCCTTAGTGTAACTATTGATATGCTTAAAACTTTCCACCAAAACTCAAACCAGACAGTTGACCTCCTTGGAAGTAAACAAACATATACTTCTATTAGTCAGCTTGTCTGCTGTAACAAAATATCACACTGGTGGCTGAAATAATTTATTTTCTCACAGTTCTGAAGGGTGGAAGTCCAAAGTGCTAGTGCATTTAATTTTTGTGAGGTTTCTCTTTCTGTTTTGCAATTAGATTGTGTCTTCCTATGTCCTCAGGGTTGTTTTTTGTTTTTGTGAGTGTGTAGGTGAAGGGGGAAGACAGGGGTGGGGGGGGCAGAGAGAGAGGTACTAGCTCTAGCTGTCTTGTATCTTTTCCTCCTCTTACAAGGACACCAGTCCCATCAGAGTAGGGCCCACTGTATGACCTCTTTTGACACTGATTTTGTCCCTAAAGGTCCCATCTTAAAATACCACCATATCAGAAGTTAAGGCTTACACATACAAATTTTGGGAGTCAGTTGAACACCTTGAAAGAATCGTTATCATAGATTAAACAAGCATTTAGATTTGGAGGTATGAAGTAAAAAGCTGCAAAATTGATGAGCATTGCAATACTTCCCCCACATCTGTGGTTTCATTTGGCGTGGTTTCAGCTACCTGTGGTCACCCACAGTCTGAATATATTATGTTTAATAAGATATTGAGAGAGAGAGAGAGAAATCATATTCACATAACTTACTTCAGTATATTTTTATACTTTGTTATTGTTAATTTCTTGCTTAATTTATAAATTAAACCTTACCATAAGTAAAAATGTATAGGAAAAATGTATAGTATCTATAGGTATTAGTACTTTCTGCAGTTTCAGACATTCACCAGGGGTCTAGGGATGTATCCCCCATGGCTAATGGGGGCTATTGTATTCCTCTCCCTCCCACGTAAAACATGAACATCATAATGTTGAATGTGCGTGCAATTTCAGTGTTAAAAGATTCTTGACATTTGAAGGTCAAGAAACAAAGAATGACAGTGCAATGCACTCTGATTCTTGATTGCTGATTGCTGCTGAAGGATAACAGAAGCAAGATCTTAGGGTTTAACTATAACCTCCCCTAAGTGAAGTGATGGCTTTGATGTCCTGATGAAAGCACTTTTAAGTCTTAACAACACAAAATACAAAGACATGCAAAGGATGAAAGTTGTGAGGTAGTGTAAGAAGAGAAGGAAAAGATTGGTAATAAATATTTTTGAGGACTCTACTGACACTTTAAATTTTATTGAATAATTTTACTAAGTGTTTTAGTCATCACAAAGTCCAGGAGAGCAGAATGAGATATTTGTGGAGAACAAGTTGTTGTGTAAGTTCCACAAACATAGGCGTTACGTTTTCATGTTCCCATAAAGACTAGAAATCATAAATTATAGTGATAAAGGAGCAGAGATTAAGGTAATTTTTACGGAAAACATGTCAGAATGCTGTTCTGTAATCTTTTTCAGTTTCAAACAAGTAAGTGATGCATTTCACAACCTAATGTCTAAAAAACTTCCAGTTACGGGTATACTGAAACATATTTGCAGACTGGTTATATGACTTTACCATTAATTTCTTTTTTCCCCCCTGCCTTTTCTGTTTTTCCCACACTATATTAATTTATTTTAAAAAATAATCATCACCTTTGGGAAATTCCATGTTCCATGAAAATGTGTGTGTGTGTGTGTGTGTGTGTGTGTGTGTGTGTGTAGGCCAGAAGTGCAGGAGTTGAGAGGACTCACCAGAGACAGAATGGGGAGAAAAACAGGTGGATTTACTGACATACACTGGTAAGGGGAGCTGCAGGAAAGACAAGAGATATCTGCTGTGCCATATGTGGGTCAGCTCCCTGACTGGGGATCAAACTTAGGCCATAGTGGTGCTAGCACTGAGACTTAATCCGCAGGCCACCAGGGAGGCCCCCCTAGTAAGAAAATGTTTTGTTGAATGATCAGATATTTGTATAGATCATATAGTTCCCTATGTAGTAACAAAAGTCAGATTCTTAAATCAATATATAACTTAAATAGTTAATATATAACAAATTTTATTAAAATATAACTCTAAAAATGGAGGAATACAGGAGAAATGTGTTATGTATTTTCTTTTCATAAAGCACTAGAAGTGCTTTTGAAAGGATATTTTGGAATAATGTTGACTGGACTTGCTGTTAATTTGACTACAAATTTGAAATAGTTGCACAACACTGCCAGGTATCCTGTTCCTCTTCTCTAATGAAGTCACCTCCTCTGTGCCAATGTTTCCACTCTTTCTTCTTAAATCTCCAGCAACCTCTTCCAAATGATCATTTCTCCAGTTACTTACACAGAAAATAAATACTTTAGAGAGACTCCAGTTCATCTTCCCAGTACCAGCATCAATTGATACATTACCTTGGTCCACTTTCCTCTTACAGAGAAGGCATAATCCTGTTCTACTTAACACCAACTCTCCATTCAGGTCCTAGATGCCACCATTGCTCAAAGACTCTGGTCTTGTAATGATCTCTTCCCTCTTATTTCTGGAATATTTCCTTTTTACTGGATAGTTCCCACCATTCCCTGCAATCCTAAAGTGTTTCTTGTTTTATGCTTTACCTGTTCATGTAGGTTTTCGGTCTTACTGTTGATTAACATGGTTCTATCAAGGTTAACATTTTACCAAAGTCAAAGGTAATAATAATAATAAATAATAATAACAACAAGAATATCATCTTTTAAAACTTGCTATGTGCCAGGCACTATTATTTTCTTTCTTTGGGGGGCAGGGGGGCATAGAAGAACTGGGGTGTAGGCCAGAGTTGCGGTGTGTATGAGAGGATTCTCATACACCAGATTGAGGAGCAGAAGAGGCTGATTGACTGAAATACATTGCTGAGGGGAGCAGCTGGTGAGACAGGAGAGGTCTGCTGCACCATATGTGGGTTAGCTCCCTGGCCAGGGATCGAACTCAGACCCTAATGGTTATAGTGCTGAGACTTAAGCCCTAAGTCACCAGGGCCCAGGCACTATGCTAAATGCTTAATATATATTGATTTGTTTAATTCTCACATTCTCACAATTACCTGTACAAAGTAGGTATTATTAGCACACCTATTTTATAAATGAGGGCACAGGAAGAATAAATAACTTAACAAAGATCTCACTGTTGGTAAGTGGTAGAGTCAGCATTTGGACCTGAGAAACTTGGGTTCAGGATTTCTTTTCTGAACCACTTTATTGTTCCTTATTATCAGCATATTTTCCATATCAGTAGCACTTCAGCGTGATTGATAGTAACCTGCATGAAACACATCAGCCTCATCTCTGTGAACTATATTGAATTTTACATTTTATTTTAATTTAGTTACCTAATTAATTTTAAATTCTGATTTTTTGGCTGCTCTTTCTGAATTTTACTTGTTGGCTCCTTCTTTTTTCATCATCCTTTGCAGGTTGTAGTTCCTTAGAACTAATCACTTTACTTGCACCCTGGGCTCCTTAGTTTAAAGATTTATTTATTTATGCATACAAGCTGGGGTGCAGGCCAGAAGTGTGGGGCTGTGAGAGGGTTCACCAGAGACAGAGCGGGGAGCAGAACAGGTAGAACGACTGAAGTACACTACTGAGGGGAGCTGCGCACGAGGCAGGAGAGGTCTGCTGCACCATGAGGAATCTCCCTGGCCAGGCATCCAACTCATGCTGCAGCTGCAGGCAGCTGCAGCTGTGGACAGCTCCACAACTCTGCGCTTAACCCGTTGCACCAACAGGGAGGCCCTGGGCTCCTAGTTTAAAATACCATGTCTGCTGCACTGCTGACTCTAACACAGCCAACTCTAGGCTGTTCTTCCATGAGCTCAAGATTTATGTAGTCAGTGGTCTCTTGACATCACCACTTTGATTTTTTGATAGACTTCAGAATTTAACATTGATTAAAACAAAACTATTGATTCCTCCCTCTGCCTAATTGTGCAAAAATCCTCTTTCCAAAAGTCTTTTAAGTCTCAGTTAGTGACTGAAAGATGGAAAACTACTTTCAGTGAAAACTGAGTCAGATTCTCTTTGGAGTGCTGTTTTGGATTCCCATGAGTAATTTTTGGAGAGGTGCTGAAAGCCTGTGGAAGTGCTCTGGTAGGAGAGTTAGGGCACGTGACATAGGAGTTGGCTTTCTGCTGTACCTGTTCTAGACAGTTTCACACTATAGATGCTATGAAAATATGTACTTGGCCACAGCACTACAGCAACATGTTAGGAGGGGACTGTGAATGCAAAGCCGTGAGTAGCTTTTAAGGTGCTAGAAACATTTTAAAGCATAGTTTCTTAGTCCTTTGTTTAATCCATACATTTTGAATCAGATTTTCTCATTTTATAAAGTGCCCTTTCCCACTTTATAAAGACATTCTGACAGATAGTATGTGCTTTCCCACACAAATCTGTCAGCTCACTAGTCTTTATCCACCACACCCACCTATGCTTCAAATTTGATACCTTTCTGAAGCAGAGACTGCCAGTCAGTGAGAGGGAGTTTGGTGAAAACTCAAAAGCAAAAATTCATTTTGAGCCTTCATTTATCTGGGATCTGAAGCTGTAGCACAGTAGGTAACTGATAGATGGGTGAAGGTCAGGACTTCTCTGGCATCTCTGAGGCCCCAGGTTGGGTACACAAGCAGGAGAGTACTCTTAAATTTGTGCATGTGCCCCTTAATAACCTTTTCTCTTGTATGCATTCAGATATCAAGAATATCTCAGAAAATCCTTATTTGTTTAAAGCTACATGGCTTTATCCAAAAAGATCAGATCTTGTTACCAAAAAAAAAAAAAATGTTTTCTTGGAAACCAAAAATTTAATCTTATTCTGAATGGCAAATTCTGCCTCTTTTTAAAAATCCCAGTGAATGTTGCCCCTCAATGAAGGGGGGCAACAGACACTTCCCATGCAGAAGGGTGGATGTTTTTCTTGCAAACCTCAGATGGATGTCATCTCTTAAAAGAAAAAGTATTTGATTGGATCAAGAAGATGTGGTACATATACACAATGGAATACTATTCAGCATTCAAAGAAGATAAGCACATGCAATTTGCAGCGACATGGATGGAATTAGAGGGAATCATACTCAGTGAAATAAGCCAGAAAGAAAAAGAAAAATATCGAATGGTTTCACTTATAACAGGACTATAGGGAAACCAAATAGGAGAGAGACAATCAGTGGGGGGTGGAGTGGAGGTGGAGGTGGGGGGAGGGGAGGATAAGGGCACAAAATGGAATAGAAAAGAACACAAGGGACCATGGAGATGGATCACGGGTGAATTGGTGGTGGGCTACCCAAGGGGAATACAAAATATAAAAGACATAAATAACAATAAAAATAAATAAATAAATAAATAAAAAGAAAAAGTATTTTCTCATCTGAAACACACATTATGGATCCTCAGTGACTTCTAAACTCTGGAGAAGCCTGCAGTGGGTCTAAACTCATGCATTTTATTTACAGAATCTTGTTTTTTCTAAACCAGTGGATATGAAAAAAATCAAAATCTTTGCATATTTTATCTTTATCCTCCAGTTTTAAAAGATGTGAGGCTATTTTAATGATTTTATTTTTAATTTGCATAGTTAATATGTGCAGATGATACTTCCAAAAGGTACTAAATGGCACACAGTAAAAATGCTTCCTATCTTTCATTCTATTACTTCATTCTCTATGGAGGGAACCAGAGTTATCAATTTCTAGACCTCTACAGTACTGTACTGTAGTCCCCCTTATCCTTGGTTTTGCGTTGCATGATTTCAGTTACCCACTGTCAATTGTGGTGCAAAAATGTTACATACAATAATATTTTAGGAGAGGGAGTGGGACCACATTCATATGACTTTCATTATAGTTTAATTGTTATATTTTTATTGATTAATATTCTTAATCTCTTACTGTACTAGATTTGTAACTTGAACTTTCTCATAAGTATGTATGCATGAGGAAAAAATACATCCTATATACATATATATAGGGTTTGGTACTATCTGTGGTTTCAGCCAACCACATGGGTTCTTGGAACATATGACCCATGGATAAGAGGTGACTGTTGTATACTCTCTTTTTTTTAATTTTTAATTTTATTTTTTTAATTAATATTCTTTACATTGTTGTGTATTCCCCGTAGGTTTCCCACCACCAATTCACCCGTGAACCATCACCATAATCCCTTGTGATCTTTTCTCCCCTTTCCCTCCCACTATCCTGCAGAATGTCTCTTATTTATGGTTGCCTTCTAGTTTTTGTTTTTGTTTTTGTTTTGTGTGCTATTTTCTTCTTCTGATCTCTCATTTGGCTCCCCTATATTCCTCCTATAAGTGAAACCATTCAATATTTTTCTTTTTCCTTCTGGCTTATTTCGCTGATCATGATCCCTTTTAGCTCCATCCATGTTGCTGGGAATTGCATTAGTTTATCATTTTTGATTGCTGAATAGTATTCCATTGTGTACATGTACCACATCTTATTGATCCAGTCATCAATTTGGGGGCATTTGGGTTGTTTCCATATCTTAGAACTTAAAAGATATTTTTCCAAAGAAGAAATGCAAATGGCAAACAGGCATATGAAAAAAATGTTCAACATCCCTCATAATCAGGGAAATGTAAATAATAAACACCATGAGATACCACCTTACACCAACAAGAATGGCACTCATTAAAAAAAAAAAAAAGAAAACAACAAATATTGACAAAAATGTGGAGAATAAGGAACTCTCCTACACTGCTGGTGGGAATGCATACTGGTCCAACCTCTATGGAAAGCTGTATGGCGGTTCCTCAAAACAACTAAAAATGGAGCTTCCATGTGACCCAGCAATTCCACTCCTAGGAATACACCCAAAGGACACAAAAATATTAATCCGAAAGGACACATGCACACCTATGTTCATTGCAGCGCTTTACATAATAGTTACTATAATTCACTAAAGATTGTATATGCTTTATACCTTTAAGAGCATAGACTGTTATCTAAGAACTTGATGTTGAGGGCATTAGGTGGGTACATTATAAAAGAACATTTCAGCTCTAATAAGTGTTTCTTTCATTCTTCTTATATTACATTTCCACAGAATATCACATTCTCTGCTACATTACTCACTGCACCGATTCTAAGACAAACTTTTTATTTCACATCTTAACTTTTCAGAAATTAAAATCTTTCAATTGTTGGTATCCTACAATTAGTTGGTATGTTTTGTTATTTAATGACACAATAAATAATGATATGACATGAAATAATTGTGCCTCAGGTTAGAGGAAATATGATATTTTGTCCTCTGATTATATCTGGAATAAATAACAAGTTGAAATTATAGTGAGTAAAATAAATAAGGGATTTGCTACGTTTCTGTTTAGACCTCCAGATGAAATTTTGAAACATTTTCAAGTTTATTTCCAATCATTAATTGCATTTTTTTACTTTAGGCTGTGTTGTAATGGCTGTAACTAGCATTTTAAAAATGTAATAACTGACTTTTAAATGTCACTGCATGATGTAGAAGTGGGAATAATGTGACAGTTTAACTCCACATTTAATAAGGTGATTAAATATCTATACACATACATTTTAAATGTTAGTTTGGGGAGTATTCTAGGTACTTTCTTCTAGGTTTTTCCACTGAAGATAACTTGAGAACTGTCCTTTGGCATTCAGAATTTATTTATGAGGACAATGCCCAGCAGCATCTCCATGGCAGCTGCCTGTTACACAAGACACAGGAGAGGGATCCTCGCCTTCCTGCCATGAGACATTACAGACAGGAGTTCAGTTGTTCAGTTGTTAATGTTCGTTTATTTGTGTGCTTCTTCTAAAACACTTGTGTCCTTCTCTCTCTCTCTCTCTCTCCTATATATGTATATATCACTATATTAGATACTAAACTACAGGAAAGACCAGGATAAGTCAGAGATGGATGCTTCCGCAGAGCTTGGATCTATAAGCAAAGACCAGCAATGTGCAAATAGTTAGAAAAACAAATTAAAGAATTATAGGTGCCATAAACTGTCCAGAGCGAGAGCGAGAGTGAGAGCACATTAATCAAAGAAAGATAGGAAAGCTTCATGGAGTAAGCCTACAGAACTGATTAAAAATTAACAACACAGGAAATTATTATTTGGTCTCAATTATTGGAAAAAACCTATTTCAGTGACTTTTAATGTTCAACTCAGTTGAAATAGACCCTTTCCAAGTTAATAATGTGGGGTCTTATTTGTATGTATGTATGGTTTTAAGTTCTGTCTACACCAAAATTCTTTCTGGATAATCTCACCTTATAATGTTATAAGGAGGGCATTAGGGCACTGTAACACAAGGTTAAGATAGATGAAATTGCTTAAGGGTTTGAGAGTGTGAACTATATGAGAATACTTGATATTTATCAACCATAAGTTAAACTGAAAATAGATTTTTGACTTGGTGTGAAGCAAAGGATTTCAAACTTATGGTCTGTCACATCTGTGTAAAAACTCTGGGACTCTGTAGTCTCCCTTTATTTCACGCCTTTGTTCTTGTGTGCCTCTGAAGGGAACACACCTACATAGTCACATTTCCCCAAATTGTTATAGAATCAACAACTAGCTCATTTATTCCTCTACTTGTTTTCTTTTAAAGCATTGGCATTATTAGTTTATATAAAAACCGATGGAATTATATACAGTAACCAAGAGCTGCAAACAATCTAAGTATCCATTGACAGATGACTAGATAAAGAAGTAGTGGTATATATACACTATAGAGTGCATATAAAAGACCAAGATAAAAGACAGATGAGATTTTGCCACTTGCAACAATGTGAATAGACCTAGAGGGTATTTTGCTTAGTGTAGTAAGTCAGGTAGAGAAAGAAAAACACCATGTGATTTCACTCCTGTGGTACACAGAGACACAAAACAAACAAATGAGCTAAGTAAAACAAAGACTTTTAGACTATAAAATCAAGTTAGTGGTTACCAGAGGGAAGGGAGGAGAAGTGTGGGGAAACAAGTAGAAATGTTCAATTGTATGGGGCAGGGTAGAATCAGATTTTTTATGACTAACTTAATGTGGTATGTATAGATGTATAGATGATGAAAAACTGAAACATATAATTTTATAAAGCACTGTTATAAAGCAGTGTTTCTTCAATAACATTAAAAATACAAATGTACAATAAAGCATTTACATTGGAATTTTACTCATTATTTGAATACTGATTTATTGGCTATAGGGGATAATACCCTGTGTTTATTTTTTTTTATTAAAAAGGAGACACAATTTTAATTTTAGTCAGAGCCTTTGACACTTAAACACATTTTAGGACTTACTTATTACATATTGTAAAATGTCTGCAAAAGAATCCTTCATATTACCATCAGGGATTGATGCTTTCTACCCCGCCCCACCCCCAACATAGCGTTTACTACTAGAGAAGTGGGGGATCTTAAGATAAAGAGTCCCAGGAAATATTTTTCATTTCAGAAATGTACAGAGACATAATTGCAGAAATCTAAAGTTAGATGTTATCTCAGTATGTCTTATTGCCCACCATATTAGCAGGATAAAAAATTTTTAAATACTCAATTTGACCATAAAAATTTCTGATTTGGGGCTGAAATTAGTTTAGCCTAGCCAATGATTGATCTTGGGAGCAGGCTAGACAGAGGAGAAATTTAATAATAAAATTGATACATTTTATGCCACATTTATTGGCAGCTACAAGCGTCATACTAACCATCTGCTTTGCTCATAGATGTATCTGGTAAGGTCAGCGTGCTACTTAGGGTTCTGCTAGTGGCTATAAAAAGTAAATTACAAAATTTCAGTGGTTCAACACAAAAGAAGTTTTTTCTCCCTCAGATAACATCAGAGTGTGTGTCTCTGAGCTTCCTGGAATTCAGATTTCTTTCACATTGGGAGCATGCTATTTGCTAGGGACCTTGGAGTCCCCTTTGTTAAGGCAGAAAGAGAAAGATGAAGGATAGAAATTCCCCAGTCTCTTCCTCCTAACTGACACAAAGTTCCTGTTTTATTTTCCATTGATGAAAAACAGTTATGTGATGCCACTTGGAGTTAAAGGGACATGTCACTGGCATCTGCTTGCTAGAAATACACACACAAAAGAGAGTAGATAAGTTTGCTGGTTTCATAGGTCCTGTGGCATGAGAGGGTGGCCCATAAATTTTATTAGAGAATAATCTGTCTCCTTGCAGTTACAAGTTGATCACAAGACATTAAAGAAGATACTATGAAAAATCCAGTTGTAATTTGTTTTGAAAATATGTACTTCTTTGGGGAAATATTTCATGTCCACCAGCTAAGTGTTTGTAAGTATTCCCAAAGAGGGCGAACTAGGAGGTGATGGTAATAAACACTCCTATCCACTGCAAACAAATTTGTGTCTTGTTAAGGGCATAATCTATGAATGGTTCTGCTTGTTGATTCTTGGAATCTAGTAAACCTACCTACTCTTTTTTTTTTTCATATCCCTTCTAAAAGGAAATGGGAATTTATGCAAAAGTACTTTTGACTTGTTTTGCTTGTCTGCAAACATTTGAGTTGATGACATATATTTTTTTAAAGATTTATTTATGCATACAAGCTGGGGTACAGGCCAGAGGTGTGGAGTGGCGAGAGGGTTCACCAGAGACAGAGTGGGGAGGAGAACAGGCAGATTGACGGAAATACACTGCTGAGGGGAGCAGCAGGCGAGGCAGGAGAGGTCTGCTGTGCCATGGGAATCTCCCCGGCCAGGCGTCGAACTCGCGTCCCCACTGCCAACAGCTCCACAGCGCAGCGCTTAACCGCTGCACCACCAAGGAGGCCCAAGTTGATGAAGTATTGATGAAGTATTGATAAATTGTCTCCTGACAAAGGTATTAACCTTTAACAGAATGTAGTGAAGAAGAACTGTTGATCACAGATACATAAGGTAGGTGCATAAGGAACAGCTCCCTCATTAAAGTCGGTAGATTTTTCTTATTTTCTGTTTTTGTGTAACCCTAGGCAAGTCCTTATCATCTTTAGCAGTCAAATTAAACTGGAACCTGATCCAGCTCTGTCTCTTTCTGCACTGATTTCTTTCCAATCTATAGTTCAAAGATACTGGAATGTGAAGGGAGGGGTCATATTCTAAAAAATTTCATTTTAGAAGGAATTGCCTGGAGAGTTAAAAGTTAAGATAATATTATTAGCATAACAAATACTTTGACTGGTGAACAAAATGTTCCAATCTTCTGAGAATTTATATTCAAAGAAAAAGATATTTAAAATTTAATTTTTTTGGTGGAAAATATTCTATTTTTATTTTATCTTTTTTTAAATAAATATTTTATTCCACCAATTTTTTTTGGTGGAAAATATTCTATTTTTATTTTATCTTTTTTTAAATAAATATTTTATTTACTTTTGTTATTCATATCTTTTACATTATTGTGTGTTCCCCCTAGGTTACCCATCACCTCTTCACCCGTGAAACCATCACCATAGTCCCTGTGTTCCCCACTTCCCCCCTCTTGAGCCCTTGCCCTCCCCTCCTCCCCTGCTGAATGTCGCATTCTTATTTGGTTCCCCTATAATTCCTATTATAAGTGAAACCATTAAATATTTTTCTCTTTCTTTCTGGCTTATTTCACTGAGTATGATCCCCTCTAATTCTATCCATGTCGCTGCAAATTGCATGTGTTTATCTTCTTTCCATGCTGAATAGTATTCCATTGTGTATATGTACCACATCTTCTGGATCCAATCATCTATTTTTGGGCATCTGGGTTGTTTCTATACCTTAACTATTGTGAACAGTGCTGCAATAAACATGCGGGTGCATGTATCCTTTTGGATTAATGTTTTTGTGTCCTTTGGGTAGATTCCCAGAAGTGGCATTGCCGGGTCATATGGAAGCTCCATTTCTAGCAGTTTGAGGAAACACCACACAGCTTTCCATAGTGGTAGGACCAATTTGCATTCCCACCAGCTGTGTAGGAGAGTTCCTTTTTCTCCACATCCTTGCCAACATTTGTTGTTACCTGTGTTTTTAATGTGCACCATTCTCACTGGCGTGAAGGTGGTATTCATTGTGGTTTTAATTTGCATTTCCCTGATTATAAGTGATGTTGGACATTTTTTCATATAGCTGTTGGCCATTTGCTTTTCTTCTTTGGAGAATTGTCTTTTTAGCTCTTCTGCCCATTTTCTGACTGGATTGTTGACTTTGTTTTTGTTGAGTTGTTGAGCTCTTTGTAGATTTTTTTATCAGTCCTTCATCAGTTGCATTGTGTGCAAAGGTCTTCTCCCAATTAGTAGGGTGTCTCTTTGTTTGGTTATTGTCTCTTTTGCTGTACAGAAGATTTTTAGCTTGATGTAGTCCCAGCTGTTTATCTTTTCTTTTACTTCCTTTGCTATGAGGGAAGTGTTTCTAAAGATTTTGCTGAGATGTATGTCATGTAGAGTTTTGCCTGTATTTTCTTCTATAAATTTTATAGTTTGAGGTCTTATCTCCAGGTCTTTTATCCATTTTGAGTTGGTTTTTGTGCATGGTGTGAGGTAGTGGTCTAGCTTCATTTTTTTGCATGTAGCAGTCCAGTTTTCCCAACACCATTTATTGAACAAGCTAACCTTGTTCCATTGCATATTCTTTGCTCCTTTGTCGAAGATTAGTTGTCCATAAATATGTGGATTTATTACTGGGTTTTCTATTCGATTCCATTGGTCTGTGTGTCTGTTTTTGCTCCAGTACCATGCTGTTTTAATTATTATGCTTTGTAGTATAGTTTGAAATCAGGGCATGTAATCCCTCCATTTATATTATTTTTAGTCAGGAGAGCTTTAGCTATTCGAGGTTTTTTTGTGGTTCCATATGAATTTCATCAATATCTGTTCTATTTCTTTGAAGAATGTCATTGAGATTTTTATCAGAATAGCATTGAATCTGTAGATTGCTTTTGGTAGGATGGCCATTTTGATAATGTTAATTCTTCTAATCCATGAGTAGGGGATGTCTTTCCATTTTTTTGTGTCTTCCTCTATTTCTTTTAACAGTGTATTGTAGTTTTCTTTGTATAAGTCCTTTACCTCTACTGTTAGGTTTATTCCCAGGTATTTGATTTTCTTGGTTTCAATTTTGAAGGGGATAATTCTCTTAATTTCTTCTTCTTCAGACTGAGTGTTTGTATATAGAAAGACTACTGATTTTTGTGCATTGATTTTGTATCCTGCTACGTTACTGAATTGGTCTATGGTTTTGAGTAGTTTTTCTATGGAGTTATTAGGATTCTCTATGTATATAATCATATCATCTGCAAATAGTGACAGTTTAATTTCTCCCTTCCCTATTTGGATTCCTTGAATGTCTTTCTCTTGTCTTAGTGCTCTCACTAGGACTTCCAGTATTATATTGAAAAGCAATGGTGAGAGTGGACATCCTTGTCTTGTTCCTGATTTTAGGGGAAAGGATTTCAGCTTCTCACCATTGAGGATAATATTGGCTGTCGTATATGGCTTTTATTATGTTAAGGAATGTTTTTTCTATCCCAAGGATTTCAAGGGCCTTTATCATACATGGGTGTTGCACTTTGTCGAATGCTTTATCAGCATCTATTGATATGACCATATGGTTTTTATTTTTCTTTTTGTTGATGTGTTGGATTACATTAATTCATTTTCGGATGTTGAACCATCCTTGTGTCCCTGGAATAAATCCCACTTGGTCATGGTGTATTATCTTTTGGATGCATTGTTGGATCCTGTTGGCTAAGATTTTGTTGAATATTTTGCATCAGTGTTCATTAGAAAGATTGGTCTGTAGTCTTCTTTTTGTGTGTTGTCTTTGTTTGGTTTTGGTATTAGTGTTATGTTGGCTTCATAGAACGTGTTTGGTAATATTCCTTCCTTCTCAATTATTTGAAAGAGTTTGTGTAAGATAGGGACTAGTTCATTTTTCAACGTTTGGTAGAATTCATTAATGAAACCATCTGGTCCTAGGCTTTTGAATTTGGGGAGGGTTTTGATTACTGCTTCAATTTTGCTGCTTGAGATTGGCCTGTTTAGGTGTTCTATATCTTCTTTACCTATTTTTGGGTGGCTTTGTAGTTTCAGGAATTTTCCATTTCCTCTAAGTTGTTGAACTTGTTTCCATATAGCTGTTTATAACAATCTCTGCTTATTCTTTTGATTTCCGCTGTGTCTGTTGTAATTTCTCCTCTTTCATTTCTTATCCTGTTTATTTGTGTGTTTTCCCATTTTTTCATTGTAAGCCTGTCTAAAGGTTTGTCTATTTTGTTTATTTTTTTGAAGAAAAAATGAAAATTTTTTTTTGATTTCCGTTTCATTTATTTCTTCTTTGGTTTCTATTATTTCCTTTTTATACTGGCTTTTGGATTTTTCTGTTGTTCCTTTTCCAGTTCTTTGAGGTGGGAGATTAGATTGTTTCTTTGAGGTGTTTCTTTTTTCTTGATGTGAGCATGTATTGCTATGTATTTCTCTCTTAATACTGCTTTTGCTGTGTCCTAAACATTCTGGAAAGTTGTGTCTTCTTTGTCATTCATTTCTAGGTATTTTTTTCACTTCTTCTTTGAACTCCTCATTAGTCCAGTGGTCTTTGAGCAGTATGGGTTTCAATCTCCATGATGTAAAAGGGTTCCATTTTTTCTTTTCATGGTTCATTTCTAGTTTGATGGCTTTATGAACGGAGAAGATAGTAGGTATGATTTTGATCTCTGTCTATCTGTTGAAGTTTGTTTTGTGACCTAGTATGTGATCAATCTTGGAGTGTGGTCTATGTGCACCTGAGAATATGTATTCAGATTTTGGGGGGTGCAGTGCCCTATAGATATCTGTTAAGCCCATGTGGTTTAGGTCCTTATTTAGAGCTTTAGTGTCCTTGTTTATTTGTTGTCTCATTGATCTGTCCATTTGTGATAGTGGGATATTGAAGTCTCCTACTGTATATATATTTTCTCTAATGTCTGTTTTCAGAGATGATAATAATTGTCTTATATATTTTGGTGCTCCTTCATTTGGGGAGTATATGTTGATGAGGTATATGTTGTATATGTTGGGGAGTATATGTTGGGGAGTATATGTTGATGAGTATATCATCTTGTTGAATTGTCCCCTTTATCATGATGTAGTGACCATCTATGTCTCTTTTTACCTTTTTTAGTTTGAAGTCTATTTTATCTGATATAAGTATAGATGTCCCTACCTTCTTTTTAGGTCCATTTGCTTGTAGGATTGTTTTCCAGCCTTTTACTTTCAATCTGTGTTTATCTTTTGTGGCTAAATGTGTTTCCTGTAGACAGCAGAAGGTTAGGTCCTGTTTTTTATCCATTTTGCTACTCTGCGCCTTTTTGTTGATGAGTTTAGTCCGTTTACATTTAGAGTTAATATTGATACATTGGCATCTATATTGGCCATTTTATTTGTCTTTTTGTGGTTTTATTCCTTGTCTTATTCTTGTCTTTTTCATTCCTTTGTTGGTTTTGGTTTTAGGACTTCTTGTAGGATTGTTTGTAGGGGGGGTTTAGTCATGACGAATTTCTGGAGACTCTGTCTGGGAAAATCTTTATCCTTTCTTCATACAGGAAGGAAAGCTTTGTGGGATAAAGTATTCTTGGTTGGCATTTATTGTCTTGGAGTTTGTTGAATATGTCTCTCCATTCTCTTCTTGCCCGTAGTGTTTCTTCGGAGAAATCAGATGTCATTCTGATTGGTTTTCCTTTATAAGTTATTTGTTTCCTCCCCCTTGCCAGCTTCAATAATTTTTCCTTGTCCTGTATTTGTGTAAGTTTAACTATTATGTGCCTAGGTGTAGGTCTTCTAACATCGTGGCAATTTGGAGTTCTTCTTGCTTCTTGTATGCCTATTTTCATACTTAGGAAGTTTTCTTCTATCACCTCCTTAAATAGTTTCTCTGCTTCTTGGTCCCTCTCCTCTCTTTCTGGGATGGAAACTCTGATGTTTCCTTTCTTCATGGTGTCAGATAGATCTCGAATTGTTTTTTCATTCTTTTCCCTTCGTGCTTCTATTTCCTTTTCCCTTTTGTATCATTTAATATTTGCATCTTCCAGATCGCTAATGTGGTCTTCCATTTAAATAAATCTTATAATAATTTTGTAACTGACAATTTGGGGAACTTTTAAAATTTTTTTGTACATCTCAGTATTGTAAGTTGACTCTGTAGTCTCTATCACCCTTATTTTTCCATGAGTATTCTGCCTTGTTTATGGAGTGTATGCAACTATGTTGAGAAATAGAGGTTTGTTGTTGTTGTTGTTGTTTTGTGTCAAGGAAAACAAGACAAGGTCAAGACTGCATGTGTCAAATGTGAATGTCCCTGAGTGCTGGTTGGTCTATGACAGTAGTTAAGCCTCCTGAAGCAAATGTCATTGTCCTCAGGCTAGCTGTGTGTTAATTAATTCAGACTCTCGCTAAACTTGCCCTTACCAGGAAACTTTTATGTGCCACACAATCAGCTAGTTTAATAATTTTATCTCTATTTAATACCACTTTTCTATTGTGATCTCTTTGAATGACATTATTATTTTAATTTTTAAAAATGTAGCATCTGTCATATGGTAGATACAGAACAATAGGGAGCTGGAAGCTCCCTATTGTTTCTACTTATTAATACTTTTTTCTTGATCTCTGTCCTTTCAAAGCTGCTTTGATTCTTTTGGATTTTTTCCTAAGACCCCTTGACAGATATTTATTACCATCCACAGGGCCTGAGGGACCTTATCATGTGGATTGGTGGATATTATGACACATAAGAAACAGTGTTAAATGGTACAAGAGGGAAAGATGTCTATATATGGGTAATTTACCAGCTTTTGGCAAGGCTAGCTTTCCATCATGATAGATGAAAACAATATCATGAAATTGATTTGATTTGAGGGCTGCTGGGATGCCTTATTATTCTAGAAGTTTTGCAAGTGACCATATCATTGAGTCTATTGTAATATTCTACCCCTTTGCTCTCTTGAAAGGTATTACTGGTATACATTTGAGGTGTAACACATTAAGCTTGTTAGTAATCATTAACATTTTGCTGTGAATTATTTTGTGAGGCTGTGCTGTGCCAGTTAATAAGGTGAGTCAAAGCCTGGACTGGACAGGATGAAGCTGCCTGGACTTTTGGCAAAAGTTCTTGGTTGCTAACTGGTCCTCCTTGCAGAGTCTGCCTTCTCTCATAGCTGTATTTGGAATGAAGATCACTTGAATGGCTAGTGAAAAAAGTCCCTTTCCTTAGGATAGTTCAGATAAAGCTTGATCTTTTATAGAAATTGGTGATTAGAAGACTGTGAAGAAAGGAAAATAAAACCACATTGTATGAAAATATAAAAGAATGCAGAATATAGATTTCTTATCTTTCTTAACTACAGTGTATAAGGAAAAAATGTTAGATTGGTTTGATTGAATCTTTTACCTTGTCTTAACCGTGTTATTGAAAATGAAACCCCAGATTCCCTTTTGATACAGCCATGTCATAATGCTTTTGAATGGTGAGACTCAATAGATTGAAATTTGATTGACGTTTTCCTCAAGTTCACCTGAAGTTCACCTGAAGAAAATTGCTTTTTAATCTGTATACTAGCGTATCATTTTTCTCTATGCAAGAATTATGGATGGTCAATACTTGAACAAAAGGAGAGAAATACCTTTAGTATTTGGAGAACTTTGCAGATTAATGGAGGTGAGTGGCTTGTAGCACACAAAGCATGTGAGGGCCGAAGCCAAATATATTTACTTTTTAGTTTTACTTAGGACTTGCTATACATGACAATCTTAGTATTCCTACCAGATTTGGTTCTGTAAGTTTTGTGATAGTTCTTATTTTATCTTTTTATTATTGGAACACAGGAAGTTTCACAAACCTGCCCAAATGTGCTCTTGGAAGCTCAAACTTTGAAAAATGAAGTGAGCTAGCACAGTCATCAGTAAGGAATGACAGAAACTCAGAGTGATGTAAAGAAGTTAGGAACTTATTAAGGGAGAGAGAGTAGAGTACTGCTCCTGCAGGTAAGGTGGTCTCCAATGAGATACCTGTGAAGTAGATTTTTTTAGGCTACTTTATATATTCTTTTTAGGTAGGCTTCTGTCTTCCTGCTGTGTCAGGCACTGCTAAAGCCTCTTGCTTCATTTCTAGCAGTTGTTTTTTCTCCTTATTGTATTTTTTTTAAAGATTTATTTATTTATGCATACAAGAGCTGGGGTGTAGGTGATAGGTGTGGAGGGGTGAGACAAGTCACCAGAGACAGAGTGGGGAGCATAACAGGCAGATCAACTGAAGTACACCACTGGTGGGAGCAGTGGGGGAAACAGGAGAGGTCTGCTGCACCATGTGGGTTAGCTCCCTGGCCAGGGGTTGAACTCGTCCTGCAGTGGCTGCCAGATAGCTTCATCGCTTCATAGTGCTAAGCCTTAGTCCCCAGGGAGGCCCCCCCTTATTGTCTTTTCTTGGCCAGCAGATGTTATCCTCTGATATCGAATTTGGTTGGGGGGTCTCTGACCATTGGAAACCTACTGGGTGCTTATCTTACTGTTTCAAATCTACTGGGTACTTATCTTACTGCCTGTTTCATTATGACCTCATTAAAGAATTTTTGTAATGTTGTTACTTTTATGTATAAATGGCGAATGAACCAATTATGAGATCTTTGAGAAATGGCTTTTTTGTCTCAGCTTAAAGTGGTCATCTAGTTTTTTGAAGGGTGTTGCTAAATTCTTCTGAGAAAATTCTCCTCTTACTTATTAAAAACAAATTTCAGGAAGACAAACCAAGATAGTGGCAGAATGAAGATGCTGGGTTCACCTCCTCTGTTTACTTTCAGCTAGATTGCAGCAGAACAAAAAATTCCTGAAATAAGAGAGACTATTTCAGGACACACTAGGAGTAACATGTAGAGGGGTGGGGGGACCCCAGCAAGCAGAAGAATGGGCCAAGCAAGTATCCTGCCCAGGCGTGTGAGGTGAGCCCCTGCAGCCTGATGGTTCCTGTAACCCACAGAGTGGAACTGGCAAGGAGGGCACTAACACAGTAACCCTGAACAGACCTAATGATATTTGTGCTGAAGTGGTTAGGGATGAAGTATACTGGTGATTGCAACTTACTTTGAAATACAGTGGAAAAGAAAAAGATGAATGGATAAAAGATGCATGCATACACAAAAACACACAGGCACAATGAAGAATTATAGCAAACACAGATCAATCAGGAAAGAACTGAGTCAATACCTCATATTAACAGCATGTTAAGAAGAGACATGTTTACTTCCATGTAATAGATACTTCTCCAAAGAAGATATACAGATGGTCAATAGACACATGAAAAAGTACTCATTATCACTTATCATCAGGTAAATGCAAATCAAACCCACAATGAGATATTATTTCACACCTATGAGGATGGTCCATTTCAAAAAGACCAGAAACAGTAAGTGTTGCTGAGGATATGGAGAAAAAGAAACCCTAATATACTTTTGGTGGCAATGTAGACTGATCAAGCCCCTATGGGGAAACAGTATGGCAGGTTCTCAAAATGTTAAAAATGTATTTATCCTATGAACCAGAATTTACAACAGTTCTTGGATACAAAAAAAAAAAAAAAAAAAAAAAAAAAAAAAAAAAAAAAAAAAAAAAAAAAAAAAAAAAAAAAAAAAAAAAGAAAGAAAGAAAGAAAAAAGAAAAGAAAATTACAGACCAATATCCTTGATGAGGCAAAAATCCTCAACAAAATATTAGTAAACCAAATTCAGCAATACATTCAAAGGGATACGCAACGTAAACAAGTGGAGTTTATTCCAGGGATGTAGGGATGGGTCAACATATACAAATCAATAAAGGTGGTTCACCATATGAATAAAGGAAAAGGCGAAAATCATAGTATCATATCAATAATGCAGAAGAAAGCATTGACAAGATTCAGCACCCATTTTTCATAAAAATTCTTGGTAAAAATGGAATAGTAGGAACATATCTCAACAAAATAAAGGTAATATATGACAAACCCATATATTAGTATATATTAGATCATTTTAATTGTTTTATACTCAAGAGATTGAAACTGAATTTTTTTCCTCTAAAACAAGGTATGTGGTAAGGATTTCCACTTTCATTATTACTTTTAAACATAGTATTGGAAGTCCTAACTAGAGCAGTTAGGCAAGAGAAAGATATAAAAAGAATCCAAATTGGAAATGAAGATGTTTAACTATCACTATTTGCAGATGACCTGATACTATATATATATAGAAAGAAAAAGGTTGTGGAGAAGAATTGGGGTACAGGTCAGAGGCGCAGGAGTAAAAGAATTTACTGGAGACAGAATGGAGAATAGAAAAGGTAGATTTATTAAAATACACTGGTAAGAGAAGTAGCAGGTGAGACAGCAGAGGTCTGTGTGCTAAAAAAAAAAAAAAGATTTGGGGTTCTCTCTAACCTGTTTTGGTGGATTTTTCATGACTGGGAAGTTGGTCTCTGCTGGTAGTTATCTGCTGGGCTTTCTGCACAGGAGGTGTCCTGCTGGGGTCTGTTCGCCCAGAATTCTTGATAGAGCCCTATTGGTCATGTGGACCCATGGCCAGGTCCCCATGGCAACCCTTTCTTATCTATTTTGTGTCTATCAGCACTGTTCAGCTGAGCAAAGTGCAGAAAATAAGTTTTAATTTTTTAAATAATACCCTGACAAAAACCCTAAAGACTCCACTAAGAAACTAATAGAAACATAAATCATATAGTGAACTGGCAGACTATAAAATCAACATACAAAACCCTGTTGATTTCAATATGCAAATAATGAATCAGAGGAGAAAGAAATCAAGATGACAATCCTATTGGCAGTAGTATCAAAAGGTAATAAGACCTTGGAATAAACTTAAAAAAGGAGTGTAAAAAACCTATTCTATTAAAAGTATGACACTGTTAAAAGAAATAAGACACAAGAAATAGAATATCATCAATCTTGAATTAGAAGAATTAATATTTTTAAAATGGCCATCTTACCCAAAGCAGTATATAGATTCAATGCAATTCCTATTAAAATTTCAACGGAATTCTTAAAAGAATTAGACCAAACGTAGTTGAAATTTTTTAAAAACCACAAGATAACCCTAGTAGCTAAATCATTTGAAAAAAAAGAAGAGCAATGGAGGTATCATGTTCCAGACTAAAACTCTTCTACAAGTCTGTAGTAATCAAAACAGTATGTTACTTGAATTAGAATAGACACACAGGCCAATGGAATAAAATTGAGAGCCCTGAAATAAACCCACATTTATACAGAGAGTTGGCTATATATTAACCACATTTATACAGTTAATTTACAGCAAAGGAGACAAGAGCATACAATGGAGAAAGGAAAGTTTCTTCAACAAATGGTGCTGGGGAAACTGGATGATCACCGAAGAAAAATGAAACCAAACCACTGTCTCATACCATACACAAAAGTTAACTCAAAAATGGATGAATGTGTTTATAAAACACATACAGGAATACATAGGTAAAACATTCCATTACATTGGTTTCAGGAATATCTTTGGAGCCTCAACTCCAACAGCAAGGAAAACAAAAGCTAAAGTAACTGAATGGGACTACATCAAGATAAAAGCTGTCTGCACCATGAAAGAAATTATCATTAAAACAAAAAGACACCCTGCTGCATGGAGCAAATATTTCCACATTACACATTTGATAAGGGTCAAATATCCAAGGTCTGCAAAGAATTCATAAAATTTAGCAAAAAAACCCCAAAGAATTCAATGAAAAATTAAGCAGAAGAGGTATATAGACACTTATCCAAAGAAGACATACAGATGATCAACAGTCACATGAGAAATTGATCAACATCACTTATTGTAAGGGAAATGCATATCAAAACCACAATGAGATGCCATCTTACTCCTGTGAGAATGACACATTTCAACAAACAGAGGAACCATCATCCACTGCTGGTGGAATCGTAGACTGGCCTAACCCCAATGGAAAATAGTATGGAGATTTCTCAAAATATTAAAAATAGATCTACCATTTGCTCCTACAATTCCACTTTTAAGTATCTATCTGAAGAATACAAAATCACTAATTTGAAGGGATATATGTACTCCTATGTTTTCTGCTGCACTATTTACAATAACCAAGTTTTACAACCTAAATGCCAATTGAAAGACCAGTAGATTACACAAAGAGGTGCTGTACATACACAGTGGAATACCATTCAGCTATTTAAAAAAAAAGATGGCTTTTGCCATTTGCAGCAACATGGATGGACCTGGAGAAGATTATGCTATGTGAAATAAGTCAGAATTAGAAAGACAAACATGGGGTGATTTCACTCATAAGAGGAATGTAGAGAAAACAAATAACAGTAACAATAAACCAAAATAAACCTTACAAATATGACTGCACAATTGAGGCCACCAGAGAGGGTGATAAGGTGGGTACAGGAACAAAAGAGGAAGGGGCACTGTGGTCCTTGGAAAGGACTAAGGGTGCTTGTATTGTGGAGGTGGGGTAGCAACATTCATCTGAGGAGGTGTGAACATATTCCCCTAAATCATATCCAGTGTTGTGAACCAGTGTTACCTCAATAAAGGATAAACAAATGAATAAACAAACAAACAAATAAATAAAAGGTAGAATTTCTTTAAAAAAATGCCCTGAGACATTTCCATACCTTGTCTTCCAAAGAGTCTAATTCATGGTATGAACTGACTAATTGTTGATTTGGGAAGATCATCTCTTTCGGTATGTATTTTTGGATTGAAAGTGATTCCTGATTAATGGTATCAAAGTGAATTATTTAAAATGCAAACTTAAATGAATCACTGTGTATTCCTAAATCATCATGTACTCGTGTTTCATGCTGTCTCTGGGTTCATTTTTTTTTATATCCATCATAACGAATACTCAACTAAATTTAGCATGGATTTTTTTTACAGTGTTATTTTTGATACAATAGCTTTCAATAATGTATTTACTATTGTGTTCTAGAATACTGCTTTTAGATAATAAATATTCTGGCTCTCATAGAATGGCTTCTTCAGGATAATTTTGTTAGTCTGTAAAAATATATTGCCAGTTTTGCTTTATTTTCTAGCATGCTTATTTACCGATTAGGTATTACTCCTTTTCGACTGTTTAGGTCCAACGAGACAGGTTTAGTTCAGACATTCACCACCTATGATTTCAAAACAGTATATGATCTGCTAACTTGGAGGGAACCTCTAAATCTTATGTTGATCTCATCAATATTTCCCAGCTATTTACTTGTGTAGTTGAAGAGAGTTGCTGTACAGAAGCCAGAATTAATGATGTTGAACAAGATCAGATGTTGTACAGAAACAAGATCCTGTGATGTTGAACCCTAAGCAGAAATTCAGTAACGCTGAGAATTCTTTCCTTGTGTTATAAAAACCCATAGAATCTACTCTGTAGTATATCCTTGTTCTTGCAGTAGATTTTGATATAGCAGCTAAATTTAAAACACTCAGCATAATAAAAGTGCCCATTGTGATGTAGATGAACACAAATATAGTTTGAAAATATGGGTCCTCAGGCTAAGTTCCCTGATAACAAGAATCACCGTGTGCTGCTATCTATAGTGGCGGCTTATGCCTGAGATTGCTCTTTCTAAATTGAGTACAGTAATCCACATAATAAGAAAAGTTATTTGAAGTTTCCTAGGTAGGATTTTACTTCTTGTAAGTTTTTGCTGTGAGTTTCTATTTCATCAAACATTCAAATGTTATGGGATTAAATCATAACATAACCTTTAAGGTATGTATGACTGATACTGCATAAAATATCAACCTTACACAATTGAGAACTATGGGTTCAAAATAATCAACTTGATTTTTGCTGAATTGCGTGGCTGGTTAAATAACTGAGTTTAGAGATGTTATAATATTGGTCCCAGCAAAAGGGCAAAGTTTCACTTCAGGAACTTGAGAATGTTTATAACTAAAGGCTCAGGGTTATATTAAGGATTGGTCTGTAGGGAAATAGAGATGAAAGAAATGGACGTAGACTAGGGTCATAGTTCATGCACTATACCACTCAAATCTTACTTTTGAAAAATTTGTCATTAACATCCCTTTTCCTCCTCATCTCCCAGAATTAGTGCTTTCAACCCATCCTACTCATTTGCCTATCACAACATAGCATATTGAGCTGTGGCAATTTCTGTCTAAGGTTGTCTTACCTGTTACTCTGGAAACCCTCTGAGAGCAGGACCTGGATCTTATTTCTTGGAATTCCCTGAGTTGGAGTAGTGCTAATTTAAAGAACATACTCAAAAATGGTTGAGTAAGTGAAATAATGTCACTCAACCCTACTTAAAATGCAAGTGTATATTTTTATTGCTTTTTGAGACTGCTACCTATGATAGTTAGAAAGGAGAGCTAATACTGACTCCCCATTGCCTTTGGAATAAAGGCTCCAAACTCTACTGTATGTGTGAGGTCCTTTATAACCCAGATCTTGCTTGTCTCTCTGCCTCATCTCTCACAACTATGTCCCATACACATTATATTTTGGTCAGATTTGTCATTTGCAATCCCACATATGTACCAAACAATTTTACATTGCCCTGTGTTTATACTTGTTATTCCTTCTGTCTGGAAAAGCTTTTGTCCAATTTATTTTATTAATTTGATTTATTACAAACACACAGAATATGAAAATTCAGATAAAGAATGTGCTTCTTTCTAAGGTTGTTTACATATGTATTTATAATGTTTAGTGATTCCTTTGATTAACATTTATTTCTACTTTGTTGAAACACTTAAATTTATGGAAATATTTGCTTATGGTAAAAGACAATAAAAACAATAATAGTCTTTATTAAGTACATATTATGTGCTGGCACTGTGCTAGCACTTTATTTGGATTATTTTATTGATTGCTTAGAACAACTCTCTGGGCCAAGTACAATTCATATCCTATTTTGCTGATGAGGAAACTCAAGGAGTGAAAGTAATTAGCTGACGTCCATTCAGCTGATACTGAAACAACACTGAAAGTTAATCATCTCTCCCTCCCCTTCAGTCCCATTTTCCTGAGCAGGTTAGTTTGTAGTCTTCTAACCTGTTCTCTACATTTGGGCAGTACACACTTACCCTCACAATACCCACTACTTGAGAATGGTTAAATATAAATATACAATCTAGTTACTTTTGCTCATTTTTTTATTAGTTATTTTATCAACTTTCCACAGAGCTTCCTCTGATTCCTGTCCTGAATCTCTATCCTGGATATCTCGCATGTTATCACGAGCACACCAATGTCATAGATAACTGCATCATCTATCATAAATACCATCTAATTTCTTATCCATTCTACCAGCCTGAAAGCTCCTTCATGATAGAGCCATATGTTTTCTGTCTATATCCTCCGACTTAGAACAGCCTTGGCACATGAATGGTATTGTATTAAATGGATTAATTTATTCAACAACATATTTATGCAACTTTTGATGTTTGCTTTCCAAATGCCTGGTGCTGTGATAATCACTATGATGGTAGTGTATCAGCTAGCTTTAACTGAGTAATAAACCAGTCCTAAATTTTGTGGTTTAAAACAATACCCTTTTTTTAGCTCATGATTCTGAATACTGGCATTTAGCCTGTGCTGGACTGGGCTTTTCTTCTGGTATTGTATTGGCTCACTCATGGATCCGCAGTTATCAGATGGGTCAGCTAAAGCTGGCCAGAATAGAATCGCCTCAGTTGCTTGAGGTAAAAGTGGTCTTGTTCCCCAGGCAGCTAGCTTGGGAAAATTGTAACAGTATATCAGCCTTAATGTCTGTCTTTGGAACTGGTACTGCATTATTTCTGATGACTACAATCATTTGAAGCAAACCACAAAGCCAGCTTCCATTCAAGGGGAGGGCAAATAAATTCCACCTCTTAACAGGAAGACCAGCAAAATCACATTGCCTAGTATGGGAATACATGGAGCAGTAAAAGATGATGGCTCTGATAGCAACTGGCCACATGTGGTGAGAAAAATCCAGTTCCTGGCTTGAGAAATCATATGATCGAGTAGATGAAATACTGAATTATTTGTCATAAAGTACAGCTATGGTGTCTACCAGTCAGCTGAAATTAGAAACCACTGAAGTCATCTATTTAGTCTTTGATGGAGTTTCTGACTGTAACAAACTCCTCAGTCTGTTTGTGTATAATTTACATTCTGTTTCCATCCTCTTCATTTGTACTTGTGCCAGTAGAAGCATTACTCCATAGAAAACCTGGAAACTGCCCCTCCCACTGCAGCTTCAGTCCGACTCTCTAGGTTCTCTCTCTGCCAGGTGGATTTCCCCCTCTATGTACCCTGCCCTGGGCTCACATACGCATGACCAGTCACATAAAGCCAGGACACATCAGATAGATGAACTGAGATCTTGGTGGTCGTGACAGAATTCTGGTTTCAAAACCAGTAGGTTTGTTATACTGAGCTTGAAACATCCATCCAGAAAAATTCTTATTCTCCATGTGTAAGTTCCATCCCATTGAACCAAAGAAAAGTAAGATGTTTTCTCTCCTGTATATACTCTTGGGTCTTGACAAGAAAAACTATATATTTTGAAATAAAGGGAGTTTGCTTTAGGATATAGAACTTGTTTTAAATACAAGTATATCAGATCTGGTCTTTTTGTTTACATTTCAATTTAAAAAAGAAAAGGATTCTAATTCTGTCATTCTTTTTGTGTTTTTTGACATTTATCTGTTTGGTGTTCTCTGAACTTCCTGGATCTGTGGTTTGGTGTTTGACCAAATACCGGTGTCTGGTGTCTGGTGTTTGATAATATTTGGGGGAATTCTCAGTCATTAGTGCTTCAAATATTTCTTTTGTTCCTGTCTCTTTTCTCTTTCTGGTATTTCAATAACACTGCACTTAGGTTACATTTTTCATTGTTGCCCACTGTTTTTATATATTCTGGCTTTGTTTTTTTCCTGTCTTTTTTTTTTTCTTCACTTTTCAGTTTTCTATTTTCAGAGTCTCAAGCTCAGCAAGTCTTTCCTCAGCTGGGTCCAGTTTGTTAATGAGTTTATTAAAGGTATTTTTTAACAATGTTTTTTATTTCTGGCATTAAATTTTTTTTCTTTGACTTTCTTTTTCTCTGCTTTCATTACCCCAGTGTTCTTGCATGTTGTCTGTTTTTCCTATTAGATTCCTTAGCATGTTTACTAATCATAGTTGTTCTGAATTTCTGGTCTAACATCCTTGCTATGTCTGAGTCTGGTTCTGATGCATGCTTTGTCTATTCAAACTGTGTGTTTTGCCTTTTAATATGCCTTGTAGTTTTTTGTAGGTTTTACTAAATAAGCCTTCAGTAATGTGATCATAGGTGAGAGACAGGCAAGCATGCATAGTCCCAAGATTTAGTTTCAGTCATTTAGGGAGCCTGTGCCCCTGGGCTTATGTAGGACAAGGTGGCTGTAAATGACTGGAGCTGGGTAAGTCCCTTCCCCCCTTCAGCTAGCAGGTGGGGCTCTAACCGAGTTTCCCCTGAGGGCATGCCTTGCTAAGGGCAGCATGCCTTGGCATATTTCAAAACTATTACTTGTGCCTTCCCTCTGCCAGAGCACGGGGGATTTTCCTCTGATTTCCCTTTGAGGACCTGGCAGAGCTTTTAGAGGTAAAACTAAGAAAAGGGTCGAGCTCCCTTGAACTTTTTAACTCTCAGACTGATCCACACTGAATCTCCAGCAAATCCTCAATTCCACTTTAGGTTTTCCTATCCTGGCACTGGTTTCCTGGAGGTTTCTAACTGGTAAGTCTTTGCTCCATTAAGTTGTGATTCTCTTCATCTCCTTCTGTCTCCAGTTTTGGGGGCAGTGGTTTGCCCTATGACCTTATGTCTTTGCTAGGTCACAAGAATTGTTAGTTTTTCCATTTGTTGAGCTTTGTATGATGACTCCCAAGCTCCTACATGCTGGACTGAAACTGAAAGTTCCCTTTTGTGTTTATTAGCTGGAATTTTTTTGCAAATATGAGTTTTCTTTTACTTTCCAGTACTCTCAAATGCCGTTCTAGACTTGACATTTTGGGGGAATGCTTCCCAATATGAGCCCGTGCAAGCCGAATCTTTTGTTCTTATGACATGATATGTTCGTCTTTGAGTGCATTCTTGCTTTCTGGCAAAAATGTCCCAAATCACCTTGTATTTTCCTGGTCTCAGCCCTGGAATCTGTCATTATTTCAGAAATCCTATTTCCTTTTGTTAGTATCATTATTAGTTGGAATAAATTTTGTCTCTATTGTGACTATGTGATCTGCTTGATGAATCATTGGCTAGTTTGTTTTTATTTATATTCAGGGTTTTTATTTTCAGAGTTTTATTTTGAGATTGACTTCAGAATGGTTGGTGATAAAAATGTTCATTTTCTAAAGGAAAAATAGTAAAAACAATAATATTCAGAATTCTAAAGAATCAAACTAATAACAAGTGAGATATAGCATACATCAATAACATCTTACTACCACTAAACTCAACCTCCATTATATAGTTTCAGCCAAAAATCATTCATTACATAATACTATTATTTGAATTTCCAGACTCTGTTCATATTTGATTTAGTTCTTGCTCTTTTTCATGACTTACTTGGTTTTGCTTTGCTTTCACCCTTAATGAATTGATTTGCTTTTTGAATTGATTTGATTATTTCATTTATGGGATTTGCTGTGATGAAATGACAATATTGCTAGTTGTGCTAGATGCTATTACCTGTCCAGTAAGTTAGTAGTGAAAATCCTGGGAGACATAACATGCAAAAGTCGAAGTGCCAAAAATAATTTATTTAATGAAAGCAGAGGGCCATATCTCCAAGACCCAAAACCCACAAAAACACCATTTCATGAATGATTGATTTAGCCACAAATAGATTGAAAAGTGAAATGAATAAAGTGAATATTTAACTGGCATAAAATTGTAAGCACAAGAAATTATAAAAGAAATTGTTGATAAAGTAAAAAAATGAAATGCTTATAATGTATAAGGACACACCAGAAACAAAATAGAAAGTTAAATGATAAATTATGAATGTATGAAGCTCAAGGGTCAATATTCTTAATATAAAAAAGAAGTTTGTTTTTTAATTAATGGAGAACCCCCAGCACACATTGAAATGTAGGCAAAGGGCCCACATCAGCCATAACATAAAAGTAAAGGTAACCAATATGTATGAATATTGTTCAGTCTCAGGATCTGAATTATATTTTTGGTTAGGGGCATACTTATTTATAATAAATTTACTTCCACTATTAAAAAAAATCTGTTGATCTGTAAAACAAGATCCTAAATGAACAACAAAGTAATAAAGATCATAAATATTTTAGGTAAAAACAGATTATTCTGAAAGCTCAGTTACTGGTTTTTATAATTTAAGGCTAATTGTATCTGAGTCTTTAGTAGCTAAAAATGGGACTAGTTTTGATGTGTTTTTACCACCTGAAAAAGGACCTTTATTTATGAAATTTTACTACTCAGTAAATCAAACCACTATACAGCCAACTGTTTAGACTAAAAACTTGAGTCATCTTCTATTTCTTTCATCTCTTCATACCTTTTTCTATTCTATTAGCATCACCTTTTCACGAAATACATCCTTATTACACCTTTAGCCAGGCCACCTGGATTCTTGCAACAAATTCCTGACAGGTACACTCATGTTTATATTTTGGTTACCTGTGGTCTAACCTGCAATAGTGGTAGGAGTGTTCCTCCTTTAAGCAAACAAACAAAAAACGAACACCCAGGTACTTCCATAAAGAAATCATCAATACAACCCAGATTCCTTCTCATTGTTTACAAGACTCTATCAGGCTCACAACCAGCTCTCCAGCCTTCTCTCTCCTGACTCTGCTCCTCTTTTACTATACTCCACTCAATTGGCCATCTGTCCCTTCCATACAAGGAAGTCATTTCTACCTCAGGGCCTTTACATATCTTGATCTATGTTCCTGAAATAATTTCCCCTGGATTTTGCCAATTCTGCTTCCTTCTTATCAACTGGCTTGCTGCTTAAAGGCCACCTTGTCAAAGTGATCAGTGCTTGTATCCTAGCTCTTCCTTATCCCTGTCTATCACATATGCATTATCTGGTTAACTTGTTTTATTTTATTGATAGTGGTTTTTTTTCATTTATTTGTTATTTATTTGTTATCTGTCTCTTGTCACTGGAAGTTTGAATATTCTGCTATATGTTTATTCTAACACAAGGGTTTGGCATAAAGTTGATCCTCAGTAAATTATTTAATGCCATGAATATGTGAGCACTGGTTATGTAAGAGCAGGCTGTATAAGCAAATTTTAATTTTAAGTTTTTTTTTTTAAATTTTCCTAACACATATGAATAAACATTGGTGACTATTATAATATATTTTACTATAGGAAAATATAGTTTAGTATAGAAAAATCTATTAAAATTATGTTTCACTATAATCAGAATATCATTCAAACTTAAGGGAAGAGGCCCTTAAGTCCTACCATGTACATGAGCTTGAACAACTATAATGTATAATGCATTTAAATATCAAGAAAAAGCAGATCATAATGGAATAGCACAAAATTGTATATCAGGCATTCCCATTAGAGTTATTTAGAACTATATTGTATATTTAATATAATATTCACTGATGGGTTGGAAGCTATTTTGAGAATTCAATTTATTCTTTCTTTCTCTGCCCATCCAATATTCATGAGAAGACTTTACAATTAAAAGCCTGCCCTTTCAAAGAAAAGGTATTTTATGGTATTTAGTTTTTTGCTTTTGAAGTTCTCCCATTTATTTCATATAGCTCTGCTAAAAACTTTTGTGCTCTAGCATACTACAAGAAGTAGAGCTTCTTTCATTTATGGAAACTCTTAAGTAGACCCATTTTCTTTAGGAAATTTGGAAACAACTCTTTGGCTTTTCTCTTTCTTGATTCCTACTCACTCTGTGTCTTCCTTCATTTCTCCACTACTTTTTAAAAAAAGATTTATTTATTTGTGCATAAAAGAACTGGGGGATAGGCCAGTGGGTGGGGGTGGTGAGAGGATTCACTAGAGACAAAGTGGGGAGCAGAACAGGCAGATCCACTGAAATTCACTGCTGAGGGGAGCAGAAGGCAAGATAGGAGAGGTCCCCTGCATCATATGGGTTAGTTCCCTGGCCGGGGATTGAACTCATGCAGCAATGGCTGGCGATGTTTGAGGTTTATGCCTTTGATAAGTATATGACTATATCAAAATGACCAAGCAATTAAAAATTTTTCTGTTGTTGCCTGAGAATGAAAACATTTTTTGATGTTCTGTCCATCAACTATAATTAGGTCATTAATATTCTCTTTAAAGAAGCTGTTGAAATGCTTTGCTTTTTCGTTTTCACCTATCAAAAATCTCTCTCAAGAAGAAGTCATCATCTCCCCAATGGAAATATTGAATACATTCATGTGACACAAATGAAACAGTGGTGTGTACCTTTTTGTTTTGCTCGAGATGTACCACCTTTGAAGAGTCTGTCCACAAAATCAGTGTGATGAAAATCACATTCCTTCATTGTCTTTAGTCAACTTATATTTAACTGTGAGTCACCATTTGGAGTGTTGTTGACTTAAGAACACACCAGTGCGTCCCGGGGACATGCTGAAGGACGAGTGGTGGAGCAGGTTTGCAAGGCGACACTCTGCTGCCCTGTGAGCAGCCCTCTTGCTATTTATTAGCAGTATCAGTCAAGCATGATTGATAATGTGACAAGAGCAGGGGGAACAGAGGCTAGGGGAGACAAAGGGTAATCAGTTTTTATGGGGAGCTCGAGGGGACATGTTGGCCACATAAACAGGGAGGACTTCCTGTGCAAATACTTGATGTAATTTCTGAGTTACTCCCAGACCATCTCAGACTGTGGCCACGCAATCGACCTAGGCCCCTGGCTGCGAGGGTCATTGTCTTAAGGCAGTGATGCAGGAGTGCTTCTTACAAACCCTGCAGCACAGATGCACAGAGAGGCCACACAGGGTGCACAGAAGGCCCACAGAGTGTTAAAGGCCACACTTCCATAAGTGTCACCCCTCAGGGTGAGGACCCCACAAAGCTCACTCCACTCCTTTTATTTCATATTCACTATCATTTGATCTATCAATTAACTTCATCAGTGAGTTTAATTACAGAAAAAAATCAAGTAGAATCATCAACATCAGGTTGCTTTTACCTTTAGCCTTGCCCAAACCCAGCATAAGTTAGCCTGAAAACTGGCATCCTGAAGTTGATTTTAAAAGAGAGATTGAGACACCTTCTTCTCCCAAGGGCAGCACTATAAACTGGAGCACAGTTTGGATGCAGTTATTTTCACAATTCCCTGAGTTCTCACTGCTCTACAAATAAACCAGCACCTCTTCACCATGACCTTGCTATTCTGTTCCTGCTGGGTGATCTTTTCCTTCTAACTGTGCTATTGTTCTTCTTTGCTATTGCAATGCTTGGAAGGTGTTCATGAAAATAGACAAATAATGCACACAAAAAATTTTGTACACCAAGCACCTTAAACTCTTTGGAAGAAATAGTTGGTATAAAAATCTAAGCTAAATAATAAAAGAGAAAACATTTGCCTTGGGTTTAGTAATTACTAAGAAGCAAACCAAACAAAAAAATGTGCAAATATCAAGAATATGTTATGGGGGAATTTGGGATTGGTTGTATATCACAGAGGGAATAAAGGAATATTTAGAAAATGAAAGATGTAGTATATTGTGTTATAGAAAATTTAGAAATTCTTATAAATGGTGATAGTAAATATTATACTTAGGATATTGAGAATGACATAATTCTAGATGTTTATGTGATAAAGAAAAACCAAGTTTCATTTTCTATCTAAAGCAGAACTGTGTTTATCAAGGTCTGATTATTATAGTTAAAGTAAAATAGTGTGTCATCTGTTTATGAAAAATATGTGTAATAATTTTTCATAACAAATTTTCTTGGTCATAAGATGTTTTTATAAAATATGTCTCTTAATTGATAAGTACAGGGTACTTTACATTTGAAAGTAAGCTAATTCCTTAAAGTTCTCCCATAGGTTCATTGAAGGAAAATCAATAGTGTTTAATGGAGTAACTTAATTCCATAATTTGCATGTTATGTCTGAAGACTCCATTATAAATCTGATGAAAGTTCCAGGAACAACATATTTTGATAATCAATTTATTACATAAATTTTTAATGTAACTATTAAGTTAGGAAATGATTCACAACCTCAAGGTGATTGCAATTTAGTGACAGAAATCCAGTAGGGAGGAAAAATTGGTCTAGAGCATGATTTGATGAGCTTTATCTTGTAGAAAATTTGTGAGGAAAAACAGAAGATAGCAAGGAAGAAAAGCAATAAAAAGACACTCCAGTTATTGCTGCACAGCACACTGGCCCCAAAGCTTAGGGGCTTAAGATAGTATCAATCATTTATTTTGTTCAATATGTAATTTTGGCAGAGCCTGGCAAGGTCGGATTGTCTCTAATCCAGACAACTTCTCAATTAGGGCCTAGAGGATCCACTTTCAAGATCATTTATTCAAACACTTGGAAAGTTGGTGCTGGTCATTGGGAGCTCAGCTGGGACTCTAGGCCCAGATTTTCCCCATGTGAGCTTCTTCATGGGATTCCTTTTGGTGTGGTGACAGGATTCTAAAAAGCAGGACTAGAAGAGAACAAGATCCATGTTGTACTAGCTTTATGCTGGCCCTCAGAAGTTGTATACCATCCACTTTTACTATAATCACAAAGGGACAGGAGTCTCCCATCATCTCTCGATGGGAGGATTGTCAGTCACATTGTGAGGAGAGCATGTGGGATGGAAGAAGTATTTTTTGTCCCTCTTTAGAAAATAAAATTTTCCTTAATGAACAATGTATCTGCAACACATCTTCTTCACAAGAAAATATGCTCATCCTCTTCTCAATCTGAACACCCATTCAAAATACAGTATTTTATCATGTAAGGTCTGAGTCAAGATTAGGTTCCTTCTAAGGCATAGCTCCTAAATCTGAGGGATTATAAATGAAAGATATAAATTTATTTGTGCCCCTATGCCCAGCTTTCTTCTCTCCACCCACCTGTTTTATTGAGGTATAATTTACAAGAATTATTTATTTTTATGGTATGCCACATGATATTTTGGTAGCCATATACATTGTGAAGTGATTATCACAATGAAGCCAATTAACACATTCATTACTCCACATAGTTGTTTTTTGTGTGTGGTGAGAATATTTGTGTGTGTATACTAAGATCGACTCTCTTAGCAAATTTCAAGTGTACAACATAGCATTATTAGCTATAATCATTAGAGTTCTGGAATTTATTAATCCTGTACAACTGAAACTTTATATCATTTGACCAACATCTCCCCATTTCCCCCATCCTCTCTAGCACACAACTTTCCTTTTTTTTCGTGTGTGTGTGTGTGTGTGTGTGTGTGTGTGTGTGCATTCAGGTAAAATTGGATTACAACACTGTATATGATTTTGATGTTTAGGATCCCACCATTCAGGTGCATGTTACCACATTACACTCACCACTGAGGCCTCCGTAGTCCATCATGGCCCCTCCACATTTTGTTCTCTGACCTTCTCATATGGTATCCTCTAATCTACAGTTGTATTTCTAGGGTTTGTTATTGATTTGGTTTTGCCTGATCCTTTGTTTTGTTCCTCTCTATTCCACATATAAATTACATCATCTGGCATTTGTCTTTCTTCTTTTGACTTACTTAGTATAAGTCCCCTTCACTTTCATCCACGTTGCCATGAATGACAAGAGTTCATCTCTTTTTTATAGCTGACTAGTATTCCATTGTGTGTTTGTGTGTGTGTGTGTGTGTGTGTGTGTGTGTGTGTGTGTATGCACCACATCTTCTTAATCTGCTCATGTGTCATTGGGAACATAGGGTAGCTCCATAAGTTGGCCACTGTAAATAGCCCTGCAATGAACATTGGAATGCATATATCCCTTCAAATTACTATTTTTGTATTCTTCTGGTAGAAACTTAGTGGTGGAATTGCTGGAACATATCATAGATCTATTTTTAATATTTTGAGAAACATCCATACTATTTTTCCCATATGGGACTGGACCATTCTACATTTCCACCAACAACATACAAGTGTTCCTTTTTCTCCACATTTTCACCAACACTTACTTCTGCTTTTTTTTTTTCTTACATACAAGCTGGGGTACAGGCCAGAGGTGTGGGGCGGCAAGAGGGTTCACCACAGACAGAATGGGGAGCAGAACAGGCAGATTAGAAGTACACTGCTGAGGGGAGCAGCGGGTGAGGCAGGAGAGATCTGCCCCACCATGTGGGATCCTCCCCGGCTGGGCGTCGAACTTGCATCGCCGCTGCCGACAGCTCCACAGTGCAGCGCTCAACCGCTGCGCCACCGGGGAGGCCCACTTACTTTGGTTTTGAGGTGGTGTCTTATTGTGGTTTTGATTTGCATTTCCCTGATGATAAGTAACAGTGAACATTTTTTCATGTCCTGTTGGCCCTCTCTATGTACTCTTTGGAGAGTGTCTATTTAGCTATTCTGCCCATTTTTTGATTGTGATATTTGTTTTCTTTTTGTTGGGTTGTTGAGTTCTTTATCAATCTTAGATATCAGTCCATTATCAAATATACTGCATGCAAACATTTTCTCCTATTCAGTAGCTTGTCTTACTTTTGATGGCAAGGGAGGCACAGATAAACTTCTATAGACTCACCCACTTAAAGGAGGAAAAAGTGAGAGGTACATAACAATCATTGACTCATAGCAACCATGAAATCCAGCCAGGTCTATACTTCCCATTTCTTCACTTGTCTATAGTACTACTGGTGGGATTTGTGCTTTCCAGCTCTCGATTCTACACTCTAGGATCCTGTTCTGCCTTCTGGGTTAGTCCTTATCTTCTATTTAAACAACAACAAACAAACAAACAAACAAACAAAAACACTGCATTTGCAGTGAATAGTCTTTTCTGCTTATTTACTGTCCATAGAAGGATGGGGGTCCAAAGTCCAGTTTTCACAGTACTGTCTTTAACTCGTTTGTCCAATTGGTGGTTACTCTATCAGAATAGTCCCTTTAATACTTTTTGGATTTTCTCTGAATCTACAACCACAAATATCCTCAATCCTTCCCTACTTCAGGATCCCTATGAAATACCATGAGAAAATATCCACAAGACTAGAAGCCCAGTTTAATGGAAAGGACTTGTACCTAGAAGGTCTTTGTCTATCTAAACAGTTCTAGAAGACATTAACTTAGCTTTTTTTTCAACACTTAATAAAGGAATCTATAATTCCACTATGGATTCTTCTTTACCTAATGCCATTTCTAAAATCAGGAATTGTTTACTGAGAATAAGAAATGTGGTTTTTGTTTGTTTGTTTTTAACCCAGCCTTCGATGGAGATAAGGAAGAAGGCTCTCAAAAAGGAAAGTAGGGTTGGAAGAGGGATATGGAATGGAGTGGGAGTGATGACTATCAACCAAGATCAGTTTGATATGTCATGAACATTGCCAAGGAGAGGGTATCTAGGAAGTAATTTGACTGAGACTGTAAACTCTTTCTGATGGAAGGACTGACTGACTGAGAGACTGTAAACTTAGCAGGGGCTAATTACGTGTCTTGGCCATTTTTGATTTCCCAGTACCAATGCAGAGGGCTCAATGACTTTACTAATGTTTGCACATGGACACAGGCTACAAATCAAGAGAGAGCTCTGGGTGCATGATGGAGATGAGGATGCAGTGATGGAGATGCGGACACTATCTGCATAGGTTGGTAATTAGTACCCAGGACCTGCTAAGATTATTCTATGTGATAAAATGAGCAGATGCCTAGCCTGGGATTCTCAAACTAAGTCTAGACAACCAATGCATTATGGCAATATTTTTTAAACCTAAATATTTTACATATTCTTTGAAAATTAGAAAATCTGACCACACTGGGCAGAGCAAAACAGTGGCATGTGCCAGTCCCATATGTGCATGATCATTGAAAGCCATGTCTGTCTCATTAAGTTTGGGACCCCTGCTCTGTGACACTCTGCTCTATGGCAAGAGTGCAGAGGACTAATGACCGATAACTCTGGAACAGAAGCAATTAAAAGAGAGGAGACAGAAGGGAAAGAGCTAAAAGGAATAGAGTATGCTAGAGAGTGTACAAAATATGATTGTTGATTGGGTCACTAACAAAATTAGCATGTAGTTTTTAAAAAATTGAGGCATTTATGAAAATAAAGCTTATATTGTCACCTTTTATTGACAAAATTTATCATTTGCATTTTTATCTCAAAGTTAATTCAAAATTAAACACATAAAAGTAATAAGTATGATAATAATAAACACCTAGACTGTAACTGGCAGAGTTAGAATTTGTGACCAAGTTGTCAGATTCTAAAACCTACTCTTTTATCTACCATGCAATATGGGCTCAAAATTTGCTTTAAAAATCCCTAAAATTGCCTTATGATATGGAGAGAAAGAATAGGATCAACATGGGAGAATCAAAAGAGAGAAATGAAGATGAAAATAGAGGGAACCCGAGTCCCTTCTCAGGAGAAGGGCCTGAGTGTGAAGCTGTGCTGGGAATTCTGGGAGGTATAAGGCTAAGAAAGCAGTGTTCCGGGCCTCCCTGGTGGTACAGTGCTTGCTGTGGAGCTGTCAGCAGCCGCGACTTGAGTTCAATGCCGGGCCTGGGAGATTCCCACATGGCACGTCAGACCTCTCCTGGCTCACCTACTGCTCCCCTCAGCAGTATATTTCTGTCGATCTGCCTGTTCTGCTTCCTACTCTGTCTCTGGTGAACCCTCTCTCCACCCCATGCCTCTGGCCTGTACCCCAGCTTGTATGTATAAATAAATAAATCTTTAAAAAAATATAAAGAAAGAAAGAAAGCAGTGTTCCTAGGGGAGTAAGTGATGTTTTGATGACCAACTGATATAAATTTTTTTAAGCAAAGATGGTTGGACTGTTTGGGGAGAGTAGAGGACTGATAGAAAGAGAGGATTGTAGGTATTGTCCCTGTGTGTTCAAAGCCAGATGGTGCTGGAGCAATCGCGTGCTGTGTCTCCCAACTTACTGTTGTCTGGAAAGAGTGAATGAACTCAATAAACTACAGAGACTCGAGGGGAACCAAACAGATCCAGGACTTAAATCTGAATTTGGGGTAGAACCTAATTGACAGCTTCTAATTTGGATTCTCTAAGTGGTATAGGAACCGGTAAAAGCCTTTTCTCACTATTTAAATAGAAAAGTTTCCTGAACATTTACAATATGAGTCAGAAGGTGTTATTTTTACCAAAATCAATTCCAAAGTATTGTTCTTAATAAAAGTCGGCAAGTTATGGATCTGAAAGTTCCACTTCAATTTAACAGAAAGTTTTGTTTAAAGTAGGAGGTGTCCACATTGATTTCTTTATGTTCGATGCATGCTTATTCTGAAATTAAACTTGCCCAGTTTCTAAGAGAAAATGACCTTTAAATTAAACTCTGCTTCATCTTGGTTTTCTCAAAAGTATTTCTAGTATTACCTCCCAGGATTTATAATTCAGAATTGAAAAGCATATCTTTCATTCACTCTCTGTGGTAATGAGGAAAAGAGATATAGACTTAATGCATCATCTTCCTTGGATGTGTCTTCTAAGAGTAATTCTATCCACATCTGTGGTTTTATGGTGGTTACTTGCTCTGTAGTTCTTAAATACAAAAAAAAAAAACCAACAAAACAACACTGTTTTTCATAATAAAGAGAAATGCTATATTGAGATTTCTTTCCTTACATTTTTGTCCATCCTCCTGAAAAATCATTTTTACAATAAAATTGAAATGAACATTAGAATGGGGTTCTTCATCAATGCTCTCTAGGGAATGTTGTGAAAATAGTCCAGAGACTGAGGGTGTAGGCTCTGCTGTCTGACTGCCAGGGCTTCAACCTGCCCACGCTGCCCACTAGCTGGATAATCTTGGACGAGTTACTCAGCTTCTCGTTGCCTTGGTTTCCTTATCAGAATGAGGATATTTTCATGCCCATTTAAATCATAAGGTTATTATAGGAATAAATAGTTAATATTGGTAAAATAATTCGATCAGTGCCTAGCATATAATAAGTACAAAATGTATGTTTAGTGTTTTATTTATTTATTTATTTTTAATATATATATTTTTTGTTATTTATATCTTTTACATTTTGTATTCCCCTTGGGTAACCCCCACCAATTCACCCATGATCCATCTCCATGGTTCCTTGTGTTCTTTTCTACTCCATATTGTGCCCTTATCCTCCCCCTCCTCTCACCCCCCAAGTGTCTCTCTCCTATTTGGTTTCCCTATAGTCCTGTTATAAGTGAAACCATTCGATATTTTTCTCTTTCTTTCTGGCTTATTTCACTGAGTATGATCCCCTCTAATTCCATCCATGTCACTGCAAATTGCATGTGTTTATCTTCTTTGAATGCTGAATAGTATTTCATTGTGTATATGTACCACATCTTCTTGATCCAATCATCTATTTTTGGACACTGGGTTGCTTCCATACCTTTGCTATTGTGAATAGTGACACAATGAACATACGGGTGCATGTATCCTTTTGGATTAGTGTTTTTGTGTCCTTTGGGTAGATTCCCAAAAGTGGTATTGCTGGATCGTATGGAAGCTCCATGTTTAGCAGTTTGAGGAATCGCCATACAGCTTTCCATAGTGGTTGGACCAGTTCACATTCCCACCAGCAGTGTAGAAGAGTTCCTCTTTCTCCACATCCTTTCCAGCATTTGTTGTTGCCTATATTTTTAATATGTGCCATCCTCACAGGTGTGAGGTGGTATCTCATAGTGGTTTTGATTTGCATTTCCTTGATTTTAAGTGATATTGAGCATTTTTTCATGTATCTGTTGGCCATTTGCTTTTCTTCTTTGGAGAAGTGCCTTTTTAGCTCTTCTGCCCATTTTTTGACTGCGTTATTGGTTTTGTTTTTGTTGAGTTGTGTGAGTTCCTTGTAAATTTTTGTTATCAGTCCTTTATCGGTTGTATTGTGTGCAAAGATCTTTTCCCGGTTGGTAGGGTGTCTGTGTGCTTTGGTTAATGTCTCTTTTGTTGTACAGAAGCTTTTTATTTTGATGTAATCCCACCTGTTTATCTTGTCCTTCACTTCCATCGCTTTGGGGGATGTGTCCTTAAAGATTTTGCTGAGATGTATGTCGTGTAGAGTTTTACCTATATTTTCTTCTATAAATTTTATTGTTCCACGTCTTATGTCTAGGTCTTTTATCCATTTTGAGTTGGTTTTTGTGCAGGGTGTGAGGCAGTAGTCTAGCTTCATTTTTTTGCATGTGGCTGTCTAGTTTTCCCAGCACCATTTATTGAATAGACTGTCCTTGTTCCACTGCATTTTCTTTGCTCCTTTGTCAAAGATTAGTTGTTCATATATATGTGGCTATAATTCTGGGTATTCTGTTTGGTTCCATTGGTCTTTGTGTCTGCTTTTGTTCCAGTACCATGCTGTTTTAGTTATTACAGCTTTGTAGTAAAAATGTGATAGAATGCAGAGGACACAGTGATGGTGGAATGTGAAGACTTCATCCCAACACCAATACTTGCTAGCTGTGTAAATGAGGTCACATTATCTAAGTTCCTTAAGCCTCAGTTTCCTCCTTGCAAATCTGAATAACTGCTGAAAATATTCCAATTCAGTTTCTGAGGATTTAATGGGATGGTATATAGTGAGCATATACTACAGTGTTTCTTAGTGCCAGTGATTACAAACACGTATTTCAGTTTCTTTGGGCTTCCTGTTCCTTTCTTTTGGGGAGGCTTTAATTCTTCAGTTCAGACATCCAGGTAATTTCTGAATTTTCACTGAGCCAGAGAGAGAGCCTTTGAAGGGGGTGTCTAAAGGGGCAGAGTGAAGGTAATTGAGGCTGTAAGATAAATTGCTAAAATTCCTAAGAGGCCATGTAGGGTAGACTTGTTTTAGGAAATTGCCACTATCTGTGGTCTGGCCCAAAGCCTTTTGGGCCCAGAAACCACACTTGTCAGCAGTTCCATAGACCATCTGTCCCTCAGAACTGGGCTCATATTAATAGAGCTCATACAACTAATGTATAGGACCAGAATGCCAATGTTTCCTTTTACAAGAAGAAGTGAAACTCTGGGGTCTGGTGGCTCGTGTTCTGTCTCACTCAGTCCATTTTGGGCTTGCAGGCAGATCACACTCCTCACCAGGTTGTCAATTTATTAATTTATAATGAGAGACAGACCTGCTGAGTTTTTTCTCAAATTTCCAGCAAGTTCTTCCTGCAGGCATGCAGACAGGATACCAAATTCTAAAGAGAAAGCAGTTTGGTGAGCATGGGCTTAGAATGGCAGTTTGTTTTCAGACTCATGTATTTAATGGAATTAGAGAGACAAATCTTCAATTGGAAGGACTTGCCACCAGCCCAGAGCACCCCTTGCAGAGTTTGAATGCCCACTGCCTATGTTTGCTGGTGAGGCTGCTTATACCGGCTTTCTGTCTGGACTATGTCTATTGGTAGAGCCAGTACATTTAATCAGATTGTTATGCCTAAGCATCTGAGACTGTCCCTGGGGTACATCTGGTGTTCAAAACTTTTGTTTGTATCTTTATATTATATAGAGGCTCTGATTTAAAAATCATGAGTATTCATACAACCACCCAGATTTCTGACCTCTCATGAAAAATTTGGAGAGTTGGTCTTCATGGACACTTTCTGCACTAAATCAGTTCTCTCTAGATGGTAGAGACTATTCCTTTAACAAGAAGCAGAATCTTGCCCTTTGTTCAGTTCACATGGTCCACTAGGTCCACGACAGGTTTTTTATTACCTATTGACACTGTATGTGCCTCTAGATAATTGATTTTGTTTCATTCTGACAATTGAAGTTGCCTTTGTTTATCCATTTTCTGACCCACTGCATTTTTTTAAGATTTATTCTTATTTTATTTATGCGTACAAGAACTGAGGTGTAGGCCAGAGGTGTGGGAAGTGAGAGGATTCGCCAGAGACAGTGTGGGAAGCAGAACAGACAGATTTACTGAAAGACACTGCTGAGGGGAGCAGTGGGAGAGACAGGAGAGGTCGATTTAGCTCCCTGGCCAGGGAGTGAAATGTTGCCTCAGTGGCTGTCGATAGCTTGATAGTGATGAGACTTTAACCCCTGAGCCGTCAGGGAGGCCCCCCATTGCATTTTTATTTCAAAGTTAAATTATCCAATTTAATTTATCATTTCTAGACTCATTCACTGTCACCCCAAATACTGAAAACACAGTTTCAGTTGTAAGTCTTAGAGGGTTACAGTGTCATGAAGACTTAAGTGTAAAGTTCATGCTTCAAGGAAGTGGAAACTCTTAATCTTTCCTCAGGAAATACATACTGCTGCTGATGGCCTTTCTCTATTTCTAGCTCAAGAGCTTTCTTTCTCCTGGGTAGTATTCTGTACTTTTTTGAGGCTATCAATATTACCCATATAGAGAGAAACAAACAAATGTGAACATCTATATTTGTAAGAGAGATATATTTGAATGCTTCATTTACAGATGTATTTACCATGGCATTTCTTTACGTGTTACTTCTTCAGTGTTTTTAATAATTAAAAATCTGATGTAGAAAGTATATGACATTTGATACAATTCCTAAGAACTACTGACTTAGAAAAAATCTGTCTTTAATGAATAGAGAAAATGTCATGTGATCACTGATTGTAAAAACCAATGTGTCTCCCAAAGAAGCATTATTTTCAAATGAATAGCTGCCCCTAACTCTTATGAATCTTAAGTAAATTATGATTAATTTCTAAATGATAAGTTTGGGAAAATAAATCTTTTTGAGAAATACAAATGTCAGTACAAGGTCTTGCTGTCTCTCACAGGTCCATACTAGCTCAAATTTGACCACTGTATCTTGAAAGTAATAACAATCTCTTCTCTTTGTTTTCAAGGCATGTTATTTATATGTGTATTTATATACACACACATATATATCTTATAATAACATTCACTTCGTATTATTTAATCTACTAGTAAATTTGTTAATGAAGTAGTACAATTGCTAACATGTAGTTATTCCTCCATTCTATCACCATCTTCATCATCAGCATGATCATGGTTGTCATTGTCTTATCTCTTTACAAGGTTTTTTGTTTGTTTGTTTGTTTTTACTCAATTAGACCATATATTACTTGACTGTGAGGCACAGAGCAGGTTGTCAAAAAATTAAGAATTGGACTGGCCATTGGAAATGGGAATTCTTCTCAGTTTCACTGTAAATATACAATCTGACAATATTGTTGGGAATTCTTCAGGAATAAAGACTTAATTTTCACCCAAAATTCAGGCTTGTGACATATTAATAATTGCAAAAAGCAAACTTTTAATAATAAACTATAAATTGCAAAATAATAAACAAATAGCAAAAGGGATAAACAGTGATAATACAAACAACACATGGTATCTGTGACTCATATAATTGTCAAAGAAATAGAATTGTGCTATATAAAACCCTTAGTGAAAATAAATAAGGGAAAAACTACACGAAACTACAAAAATACCAGTAATGATGATGATGATGATGATGTAAGATGCTCAACCACAATAGTAAATAGTGAAACCCAAATTAAAGCATATAGGTTTATTCTAATCACAAACAAATGGCAAAAAATGTCAAACTATCAAGACTCTGACATATCAACATTGTAGCTCTTTCGTGCAAGAATCAAGCAACAAAAACTCTCAGATATTGTTGGTTGAATTCTAAATAGTCTCATTAGGTTGGGATGTGGGTTGGCAACATCTAGTAAAGGCAAAACCATGTAGACCCTTTAATTCCATCCTTGAGTATCCAACTTGAAAGCTATTCTTCCACACATATAAGGTTTAGAACATTTTAACAATAAATTACAAACAACTCAAGTGTCTGTCAATGGGGGAATGGAAACATGAATTGGAATGTTATACAGCATGTAAAAAGAATACATCATGAAGAACTACATGTAAATCCCAAGAAGATAAAGTTAAAAAAATTAAAAATATACTACACTATTATATATACTACACTATTCTACAAAATTTAGATTTTATAAATCAATATCTTATTTGTGGATATACACATATTTAATGTAAGTATGAAATAATGTTTGAGCCCCATAAAAGATAACCCTGGAGAGTGTTTACCTTAAGAGAGAAAGAATGATATATTTGGCAGGGGCATCTGTGGGCTTTGATTATATTTGTGATGTTTTATTTCTTTTAGAAAATCTGAAGCAAATTTGGCATAATGTTAAGATTTTAAGTGGAAGCAAGGAGAATGGAAGGCAAAAGTCAACAGGCACTGTTGGAGGTTTAAGGTAATAAGATAAGGGAGCTGTGAGAAAAAATAGAACCGTACACAGGAGCTACCTGACAAATTCATCCATTTGTCAGCACTGTATTGATACCAAATCTGAATAGCTGTGTTAAAACTCACAAGGACCCTGACTCCCTTCCTCATGCTCTCAGCATCTCAGCTGTCCAATTTAAGGAGGAAATACTGTGGAATCTTAGGGAACACAAAAACCTGAGGTGATTTGAGCATAACCAATATAATGTGAAGATTTTTGAGGATTAGAGCAAGCCAAAAAAACCAAAAAGTTCAAATTTTATGTCAGTTTGGAAGGTCATTGTGCTCAATTCAGAAACTAGAAGTTTTCAGTAAATTTATAATAAGTTTATTTGCTCTGATTCAAGACTAACTGAGCTAATATAAAACATTATTATAAATATTTGTCTATTCCTATATTACAGTTGAATAAATCCAAACTGTATTTTTATGATGTAAGGTGCTCAACCGCAATAGTAGACAGTGTAACCCAAATTAAAGCATGTGAGTTCTATTCCAGTCATGAACAAAAGGTAAAAATGTCAGAATATCAAGACTCTGAAATAACCTGTTGTAAAGATTTCCTGCAAGAATCAAGTCTGACAAAAACTCTCATATATTGCTGGTTGAATTGTAAATAGTCCATGTTGGGATGCAAATTGGCAATATCTAGTAAAGGCAAAACCACATAGACCCTTTAACTTCATCCCTAAGTATCCATCTTTAAAGCTTCCTTGTACATGTAAAAGAATTAGAGCATTTTAACAATAAATTAAAAACAACATAAGTGTCAATAAAAAACCCAAAATGTCAAAAAAAAAAAAAAACCAACCAACCTACAACCCAAATCAATAAGAGAGAGGAGATCAAGAGAAAAAAATCAAAGACCATATCAGCGTTAGAAGGTGCATTGGAGATTTTAATTGGCTCATGGCCTGTATCCATCTTTTTGTGTTCTCTCATCGGCACTGTTGGCATATCTTGTTCCCTCATTGGCACTCTATACAGACTGAAAATCAGAGAATATATAGGCAAAAAATGGATCAAATGGGTCAGATAAAAATAACAAAAATGGTAATCCACTTAGAGTGAGAATAATATAATAAGTGTGTAGATATAAAATATCAAATTATTATTCTAAGAAGTAACTGGCTCTTCTCAAATTGCCCAAAGAAAACATGAAGTTATTTGATAGTTTAAGAGCTATGCAATAGGTAATATACTGGGAAAAATATTGGATTTCTTTGTCCCCCATAACGCTGTCATTTCAAGTGCCTCCAAGATATAACCACTTGGCTGCAATTGCTTTGCTGTCATCTAGATCCTTTGATATCTGTTCCCATATGAAAGTTCATACAATGCTAACTGTAATAATATGCTTTTCTTCAGCATGTTATTTCAATTTAATATCTTTTAGGGGGCCTTGCCTGTCAGTGCACCTCAACAACCTAGTTCTTTTTATAGTTACATAATATTTGTTAGTGTGGCTTACCTCTCATTCATTTAACTCTTCTGATGTCTATGGCCCATTACAAAGTTTGCAGTTTCTCACTGGAACAGTTCTTCAGTGAATATTCTAGTTCATCTATCACTTCAGCAAAGGACAGATGTGATTTAATGTATGGTGACATGTGGGAAAAACAGTAATGTTGCCAAGAATCTGCCTTTCACATTTTTGACTTTGTTTTTCTGTTGGTTATTCCCATCTTCAAACAACCTTTCTTCATATGTTAGCAAATATGTCAACCAGCAATGCCAGGTTACATTTTATAAACTTAACAACCTCTTTCCCAATTCCAGCAAAAGTGGGAGGACTGCTTACTATTCCAACTTGGGTGATGCCATCCTCACCCTAACACTGTACTTCTGATCATATTGTACACTCATTGGTCAGGCCGGGGTCACATGGCCACTTCTGAGACCAGGTCCTCATAAAACAAGTCGTGTGGATTGAGAAGGAGGGGAAGTGGATGATTTGTCAAATAAAAATCAAGATGAAGAGGCACATATGCTAGTCAAACAAATAATGCCTCCTAAGACATTTATAGATATTTTCTGCTTTTATGAATAGGTGATGAAGGCATCCTAGTTAATATCTTTTTTTTAAAGATTTATTTATTTATGCATACAAATTGGGGTACAGGCCAGAGGCATGGGGCAGTGAGAGAGTTCACCAGAGACAGAGTGGGGAGCAGAACAGGCAGATCAACGGAAATACACTGCTGAGGGGAGCAGCGGGTGAGGCAGGAGAGGTCTGCCGTGCGGGAATCTCCCTGACTGGGAGTCAAACTCGTGACACCGCTGCCTGTTGACAGCTCCACAGCGCAGCCCTTAGCCGCTGCGCCACCAGGGAGGCCCTCTAGTTATTGTCTTAATAAGATGAGGTGAATGTTCACCTCATAAACACCAAAGTATTCTTATAGAATCTTTCCAAATCTTTTCTAGAACAATAAAACCAATGTATTTTATATAATATCATGTCTTTTATATAGTATCTTACATAATATTATGTATGAAAATATAGATTGAAGATCATTAACATGAAGAAAAAGATCCATTTTCAATTCAGAAAATTGTTATCCAATACATTTGCTAAAAATTCAATGATGTGATAGATCATATCTATGATGTAATAGATAATCAGTCTTAAAGCAATTGTTACTTGCCAAACATTAATACATTGCCTATATTTTATTTATTTATTTAAATTATGTTTATCAAATTCTATTATGTACTGGTCTGCTTGCACGGGGCTAAGGGTGATCACAACAAGATCCCTGGCATCAGTTTCTTACTTTTTCATTCAGGGGCACACAATTAAGTAAACAAATGAATAAAGAAGAAAATTACAGACTGTGATGTACTGTGAAAGAAACATAAGGATCATGTGATAGAAAGATCTTGCCAAAAGTCATTTCGCATAAGTGGTAAGAGAGAGAATATTTGGACTGCAACCTGAGGACTAGTAATGAACCCCAAACTCTAAACCAATTTGGTAGTTATTGAACGTGGATAGCTATTGAGCACTTGAATGTAAGTATTTCAAGTTAAACTGTACTATAAATGTAAAATAAATATCAAATCTCTAAGGCCAGTACAAAAATGATAAAATATTTCATTAATTTTTATATTGATTACATGTTGAAATTTCAAATGTATTGGGGGAAACATTAGAATACTTTTATATGTTTCTTCTTAACCTTTTTAATGTGAACACTGAAATTATATATTTCTATTATATATCTCACCTTATATTTCTATTGAACTGTCCTGACACATACTCTTAATCTATTTGCTATTTATTGACATGTGCTTATTTCCTCATTTTGTCTTTGATCACATTGATGGCTATTGTTTATGTAGCAGATTTTTCTCCAAAGACAGTTTTGACTGAGGTGTCCAAATATAATAATTCAATGTTTGATCAAGGTTAATACAGCTCAGAGCTAAGCAAGAGGTAGCAGGTGGTAAAGAAAGAACAGAAAATTGCCGCATTTACTAGAGGAGTTGTGTCATTAGTCATGTTCCTTTAGTAATGTTCAGAAAACAGATAAAGGAGGACTCTTGAGTTGGAGAGGTAGGCAGAACTTAGCATCACAAGGTAATGACAGCGTAGGACAGGGTTTCTGTGGGAATCAGTGACAGCAAACCACAAAGATCTATTTCCATTCTCTACTGAGTGAGGGAAATTCTATTGTGTTGTATAGAATTGCCACTTCTGGTTCTGCTAAAAGAGTTTTATTTTACACATTTTCTATGCTGGTGGGAATTTTAGTGATTTTAATGTGCCTCTCTTTTTATATCTCTGTCAGGAGAGGTTGGCAAGTTCATACACATTTAATAACATTATATTAATAACATACAGAAGAGTTTTTCTGTGTGCCATGCTATTACCGTCATTTTCGTTGCTGGCTGTGCCACAGAGAAGAGGTCAATTACTAAAAATGCATATTTGATTTAGCAGCTAAAAGTTTTATTATTCAGTTTGTAAACATTTCAGGACCCCAGATGTGATGGATCTTATATAATTGAACAGTTTTGTGAGGGGGAAATTTTCCTGCCGGTTTGAAGAGTTGAGTCATATCCTGGGAATGTGAAGCAACGGTATTTAAACATCACGGGTTCCTCTTACTTTCATTCTAAGTCGCTGCAGTTCTGAGCAGCAAGTGCTCTCTGCCAAATGGCTGTTACTAGCTTTGGAGGTGCACAGCCTCTCCTGCCAGGATTCAGAAAAGAAAGCCAAGTCTGAATATGCAGTTCTTTCACTGGAGTGAAAGATGTTTTGTTTTTTCTAATTAACGATGCTAGATAGCTGCAAAGTAAAAAGTGCCTGCAATTTGCCATTAGTTTATAAGGTAAGTTCCATGTTTTGTGTTACTCATTGTGTTGTGGTTGCCTTGAATTAATGTGGGAGCTTTGGTATATGGTGATGCCTTAGGAAATACCTTCACCCAGGCTATTAAAGGTGGCATTTGAGAGGAGTCTATGTAAATAATTTTAAACTAGCAGCAGAATCCACTTGCTAAATAATGTAATAGATTGATATTCTTTTTATGTTAGGTTTTTATGAAAACTATAGTGCCCCATATATGAAAATATGGTAGTAGTTTTATGTCATTTTAGGTTTTCTTTTTTGAGACTTAACAGTGCCAGGGTTTTTTTTGTTTGTTTGTTTGTTTTTGCTTTTCTTCTTTGTTGTTTGTTTTGCTATTTTATGATTCAGTTAAGGGTCAAATATCCATAAAATTCAAACAATTATGCTTGGGTTTTATCCTAAATAATCATATCTCAGCAATTATATCTCTCTACTGAAATAAAAAGTGTCTCAGTAATTATTAAAAAGTTAAAAAGTAATTAAGTCTCTTGCTCTTTCATATTTGGCTTTCTATTTAAGTGAAAGACCACCAAATTTATAAAAGTCTGACTCATCTGTTTCTTTTTAAATGGGTGTAAGTTTATCAATTATAATTGGAAATGCTCATCCATCAATTGTGTGGAGGGAGCAATCTTTGGAAAAGAAAGTGAATGAGAGGTTTGTTTTTCAAATTCTTTAAGCTTGCTGCTGAAAGTTTGGAGCGAGAGACAGAATTTTTTTCATTATTAATTAAAGAAATGTCAAAAGAAAGTTAAAGGTGGTGTCTGATGCCACATAACTTTGGACACTCACTTAAGACATGTGAATCCTTTTGAGGAAGAAAAAGTTAATTTAATTTTGAGAGCATGGTTGTGAATTTATAAGTATTAGTGAAATTGAGGGCCTTAAATGTATAATGGCAGTTGGCATTTTGAATATTTTCTCTTCTTAATTGACCCACTATCATTCTGACAGATTGTTTTACTCTAATTTCAAAATTATACCCATTAAAATTGTTAGATTAAAACTACAGCATGGAAATTTCTTTTCATTAGATATAGTCAATCACATTTTTGCAAAGATTAGGGGTTAGTGAACTGATGGAAAGCATGTAGTTTTCCTTTTCTTTGAAGGAGAAATTATAAATTACTTCATCTTCAAACACATTTGAAGGCAATATTTTGTATTGCTGAAGGTAGGTTTTAAAGAAAATGACAGCACTCTGAGAGCCTTTGAGACCTTGAATAATGAAGAAGCACATAGCCCAAAAGATTAGAATGCAAGATGTTATAAATAGAATTTTCTAATGTTGGATATGTATCATACTTAGCTTTTTAATTTTTTAATTTTCTTGGTCTGGGCAGGGAGGGAGCTCTTCTGGTTAGTTAAGTATTTTGCTTGAGAATTTTTCCATATGTTATATGTGAATTATGAAATGTCAATTAAAAGAATACAGTAGAAAACATCTACATCAAGACAGAAGTCTGTCTTATTGCCCTTTGCATTATTTCAGATTCTTAATTAGGGATTATAATGACCATATAAACTGTTATTATGAACAAATTCAGACTGATAAAATGTAAAATTAAGTTTTTATAATATTTTAAACATGGATTGAAATATTTATAACATCTTACAGCCAACTGGTAATTACCTGATTAGATTATCAGGGCATCTTGTTTCTCCTCCTTCCTCACTGCTTTCTCAATCCTTTGGCTGTTTTCCTGCTACTTTGTATTTCTGGAAAGGTGGGAAGGTGGTTAATGGTCAGAGGGAGAGAGAGAGTGAATAAGCACAAACAGCATAATATTTCTATTTCTCACCTCTCCTAGTGGTTTTAATGAGGTGAAAGGTGAGAAAGAGGTTAGATATAATGACTACAGTGAGTCTTCCAGATCACCTGTGGATTTCAATTATTCAGGAAATTCCCTGACCTCTGGGGTGAACAATAATTGGGAGCTTGGTTGGGACAACTTTACTTACCTTACAGGATTATTGCAAAGACATAATAATATCACATCTGTTTTATAAACTGTGTGTTAGACATTTTTAATGAATTGTTTTTGTGTTTTCTTGAAGTAAAGGAGTTGAAAAAAGACATTAGATATATTCAGAATTCCACTCTAGAATCAGAATATTTCTTTTTAATAATAAGGGTCTTCTTTTATTCTCTTTGAAAACTTTTACTTGTTAACTAACGACTTAAAATTTTTTTTTGCAAAAATGAACTCCAAAAAAAAAAAAAGCTATCAAGTGGTAATTATATTTCATTAGGATTTCTCTCAAATGGGGGCTACATCATCAAAAGCAGAGCATGATATTTTTTTCTTTCTTTTTCAAGATTTCTCTTTTAAGTAAAGCTCTGAAGGGTTCATGATGAGGAACCACAGAGTAGATAGCCATTGTTTTTTAAATATTCATTCTGACCTCAGAAAACAAAATCTTTCTGGTTAGTGTTTTAATCTCTCTGCTGAGATTTTGGACAATCCTACTGGATGTCTAAAGCAGCTCACTTGTGAAAAATGAGTAGGAATGACTTCCCCACCCACCTCTGAAAATCAGTTCTGATAATCTACTGAGATTATTGGTGTGGAGATGCTCATGAACACTACACAGCTCACAAACATCATTATCTCACAGCAAGATGTACAAAATTATATGTTTGAGAGGGAACTTAGATGTCATCTCATATCTTCTTATTTCACAAAGATGGAAATTAAGGTCCGGAAGAGTTAAGGAAGGGTCCTAGTTTACCCAGTTATTACCTGAGTCAAGACCTAAATCTGGGTCTTTCTGCCTGCCCAGTTATCAGAAATTGATCAAAGACTAGCTGTTTCTTGAGTACTATTACGAAGGGAGTTTTAAAAACATAAATTGTATTTTACAAATATTGATGGACATCATTGCAGAAAATCATAACCTTGGAGACTCTTGCACAGATGTATGCATTTTTGTGGGCTGAGGATTCTCTGTTGGATCTGGTTTAATGGGGCCTGGATTTGTGGCATGAGCATCAATGTATGACATTGGACACTTGTGATCTATTAGCTATTGCCACAATAGAAGTGTCTGAACCCTTACTCTGGGGAACTGAATAGTAAAGGTTAACATGCATAATGGATAGGGGGAGATTTTGTAGCTTTTAAAATTGTAAGTGGTATGGTAGATTATTTTGATATGTTTGTTGAAAGTGATTAGCAAAAAGGGATCCCCCGGAAATTTATCTTTAAAAAGAGTTAAGGAAAAAATTTTAAATAACCAATGAACTTCTGACCATGTCTGTTAGAGGGATCTAGCTATTTTATATTTATGGAATGCTGTTGTTTTCTAGGGAGATGAGATGGGAGAAAAATGACTTTTTATAATTATAAAAATCAATGACATATATTCTATTATACCACTGAAAACCGTAGGTTTGAAAGGAAAGTCTTATTTAAAATCTCTTAACATACATTAGAAAATAGATTAATTACAAGGTTCTTTTTGTTTTCATGACCTTATTAAAGGTAACTCCTTTTCCCTAAGAATACAAAATGTGGCTACCATTTCTTTTAATAAAATAATGAAATTCTTATGAAAGAGGTATACTATCTTCATATCTTGTGTTTTGAGTTGTGGCTTCAATAAATACATGGGATTTATTATCATCCTATCTTCTGATTAGATCCTAGCTATGGTTTGCAAAGTAAAATCATCTTTACTTTGATTCCAAGAATGTATGAATCTTCTGTATAACCATTGGGAGACACAGAAATACACATGAAATAAATAAGTAAGGGACTTAAAAAGAAAACTTTGCTAAATATAATTGCAGTGGCATAGTGTGTGGTCTCAGACAAAGTCCTGGGCTGTGTGAGTGTGATGGGAGGAATCAATATTTCTTTGTAATGTTGACCCCTTCTCTGGTTTTTAGAGGTGACAGTGAAAGTTCTTGCCTTCTTTTGATTTTGTTCTGTCTACAAAGTTGAGACAAAACTTTAATCCCATACAATAATCCCACACATCCCATCGGTGTATGATAAATATTGATCTTGATTTTGTGAACATCAGAGTGGGTGAAGAAGTGCTTTAAGTTCATTTCGCATGTGTCACAGTTACATGTGTCAAGGTTTATAATGAGCATCCCCTTGAGAAGAACCCAATTAAGGAAGCTTTGGAGATTTTTTTTTATTCAATTACTTAATTTAGTATAGAGTCTCAAATTAGTCACTTGGTCTCCCTTGGCTTGAGTCATTTCACTAGCAGATGAGATTAGTAATATTTGTTCACGGCAATTTACGGTATTACCAAAATATAACAAACCAAGTTCCAAATCCCTTACTCCTTAAGTGTTTCTCTCAAAGGTGAAAATAATAACAATGACTCACATTTAAGCTAGACTACATAATAGCTTTTTACGAACTCTTTATTCTTAAATCACCTTATGATGTTTGGGCACTGTTATTACTATGCTCTTTTTACAGATGGAGAAATGAAGTCTAGAGAGAGAAAGTAACATATTCCCAACATCACACACACAGTACTTGAAGGACCAGAGTTGAATGTGGGCAGACAGATTTCAGAGCCCAGGAGATGTAACTGAATTCTATGCCGCCCCCACTTAGAATGCCTTGATCCAGGGCTACCACATGACTGCTGCAGGGTGCCACATAGAGCAAAAGGAGTCTCTTCAATCATGTCGATGACTTTAGCTTCCTCATTCTTAGTGAAACCAGGCGTTTATGAAGCAGAGATGTACTGAAGTTACTTGGGAATTCATATAAGATGCGTTTAATAATAATGCAAAAATTGTCTGGATTAAGCAGACTTGAGAGCTCTCTGAGGTGGCAGATGTGAGAGCTCTCTGAGGTGATAGTTGTTGGTGGTGATGTAAAAGATTTCCTTTTTTTTTGAGAGACAAGGAGAGAGAAGCAGTTTTTGATGAATACATAGTCAATTTATACAATCCCAGAAAGGCTTCTGGGGATTTCTGTGTCTTGAAGGAAGATTGTGTACATTCCCTAAACATGTCCTGGGGAAAGGGAGCACATTAATAAATGGTAGAAGGAGAGGTATAGAACTAAGTGCATTTTGATCTGCTTTCCTCAGAGTCTACACAAATCGTGCTCAAAATTCTGGGTAGTTAAAAAACTAACCTTGATGTTTTCTCAGGTTTAACAAAGAAGAACTTGATTCACAATGTCGTGTGCCCTTACTGCAAGCATGCGTGGTGCCCAGTGCATGGTTGTCTGGTCGGGACATGGGTGGATGGGTTGATGGGATGGGTGGATGAGTGAATGGGTGGATGGATGGTATAAACTGGGGTGTCTTCAGATCTTCAAGTCATGACTCATGTACATGAGATTGAGTGGCTGTCAGTGGCATGTGGGCACAAGGGATTGACGGATGAGATGTGGAAAAGTTTACCTCAGTTCATCATACGTTTTTATCTGATGATTTTCAATTGAAACTGACATAGTTATGTTATTTCTTGCCATAAACCTTTCCTATTACATTTGAATTTCTTTAATTATAAATATCATCCATAATTATATTACTTGCTTGAGTCAAAAGCTAAATGTTTGCAGAGGTATACACATGTACTCTCCATAGATTATACTTATTCTCAGAAATAAAGAGGGAGAGATTAAAACGTCAAAATAAATTTGAACATTTAAATTAATGGGATTGTTACAATGTGAGTATTTTAGAATTTACTATGAAATAATAATCAAAATGCTGAAGAAATAATTTGAGGCAGAGCATCAAGGAAAATAAAGGTATTTTCAAAAATCATTAAAAATGATTGATAAATGAATGCTTATCTTTTCCACAAAATTTCATTAGAGAGCTCGAACCAAGAAGTTTGTGAACCAAAATTTATTTGACATAAAAATTCAGTCAATTGTGAGGGATGGTTTGCAAAATGAGGATAGTGATGAAAGGTAAGAAAACGCTGTAGATTTTAAGAGAGTATTAAGGTAGTTATTGTTTCAAGTTTTCCAAGAGGGGAAAACACAGAGAGAACTTTCCTGTAAAAACACTTGATCAGACACAAAATATATCCAAGTTTTAAACAATGGAAGCAACTCTACTGGGAAAATTACACATCTGACCTTGACCCAAAGCGGTCACTAAAAACAAAACATGAAAAAGAACAAAAAGTCCCAATCAGCACAAAACCATTTGGATGGATTTTCTTTGCCCTGGTCTTAAACACAATAACCTGTGGTCAGTATTTGGCAATATTGTATTCTGTAATATATGGGTACCTTGTGTTACATGAAATGCATCTGATTCTTATGATTTGCTGTTTTTCTGGGGCCAATTTCCCTACCTGATGCAGAGCATGTTCCAGGTCAGCATCAGTGTGGTGTAGTCTAGGTCTCAGTTTCAACAACCCTTAATTAAGAATTCATCCCCCAGTCTTTCTCACATCTTCCAAGATCTAGGAATGATTTTCAAATAGGAGTCTCCCACCTCCCCTCTCTCCCTCTCTTTCTTTTCAATTCAGTTGCTATTGTAAATCAGGAAATCACTTCTGAAACAATTATTTCTGAGTTTATTGATCTAGAAAAAGTGTCTTAAAATTTTTGCTATCCCTCTCCTGTAGTTTGGGAACTATTCATACTCTGGATGGATGGATAGATGGATGGATGGATGGATGGATGGATGGATGGATGGATGGATGGATGCATAGATAATAGGTAGAATAGATAGGTGGGTAGATGTATATCTCATGGAAAATGTACTCTATATGTGTAAATAGCTACAAAGAATCACTAGTATATCAGATATAAGAAGATTCTGTAGCTTATTGTCTGTTTTCAATCACTAATAAATTACACAATATATTCAAGAGTTTTTGTAAAGTGTATGTAGTTCCAAATATATGCAGATTACTACCAGGAATCCGTTGACATCAACTTAAATACAACTTCTTATAGTTACTTTCAAGAAAAAGTATTAATGCCATTATTGTTTCAAGTTTCTCAAGGGAGGAAAAATCAGAAAATTTTCCTGTGAAAAGGCTTAATCAAACACAACTAAATGGGGTCAATTTTATGCAAATTTTAGATAATAGAAACAAATCTATTTTAAAAATTGTCCAGTTCTTGTATCCTGCATGACAAGGTTTTCACCACAAAGAGACCTATTTGGAAGTTTTTCTCTCTCTTGGGTGCTAATTTTTTTTTTTATAAGCCAACCAAGGTATGAACACTACATTTGCTGCATAACGATACTTCTCTCATTATATCTTAACCTCTGTGTCCAATACTTCTGTGTTATCGTGAACCATTACTATTACATTTTACTATTTTTATTAAAAAATTTAAGCAAAAATTGAGATTAACGAAAACTAAACATCAATTTTATTTTAAAAGTATAGTTCATTAAGTCAAATTAGTTCAAACTGTTGTATTAGCTACCAGACTTTCATGATTCTTTCCTTTAACCAAGTAGCACATGATTCACTATTGCAAAATTTTGGACTTAAAGGTACATTACAGATCAACTAGTTCAACTATCTCATTTTGCAAGAGAAAAACATTCTGGCACAGGCAAAAAATTAAATGACTTTTTCAAGGTTATATGTGCCTAGATTGTGATAGAGCCAAGTTAGACACAAGGTATTTCATGCAACTTTGTCATCTTTTTACTACATCAGTGAGAACATCATTATCTGACTTTAGTTTTCAAGTGGTACAATGCCTTTTTGCTTCTTATTAAAATACTAATTGTGCACAACATAAATATATTCAAATTTGGCCTAATTTCCTTTTGACCGTCAGACAAAATTTTTTGCCATAATTTTTTGGAAGGACACATTTTAACCATAAATTTTATGTAGCAGCATTCCCTAACACCTGAAAGTTTATCTTTTTCTTCTCATTCAGCACTGCAGACACTCTTATAATTACAGAAAGAGGAACACATTTAACCAGTTGTGCACATCTAACACTGCTTATGTTTTTCCAGATCCTAACATTCCAGATCCTAAAAATAAGTGAATACACAAAATTGACAGAAAACTCCATAAATGCAAATTATTGTATTCGTATACAATATAGACCATCTATTTAAGTCATTTGACTGAATGAATGGAAGTGATTACTAAACAATGTTTTATAATAATAGCTGTAATTTGCCATCAAAGTTGGAATGCACTAGATGTCTCCAGCATTATTGCCTCTGTCAGTGGCTGCTTTCGAAGCCAGACAGTTCTACCCAATAATAGAACTCAAGGTGCAGGTTTCTGTACATTTACAGGTGTGAGTTCCCTTTAGGACATGGCCCAAGTGCAGACTACCCCAGGTAATGTGGGGTGCCCTTCATTTTGGACAAGAAGCAGTGAAGATTGTTTGATTTAACTTCTCATTTGCAACTGCAGTAGAAAATGAAGAAAGTGTATTTTTTGCTAGAACATTCTTCAGAGAGCTAGTTTGATGAAAATGGTATTGTATAATCAAATAACTTTGGGAAATGTGGCAATGTGATATTATCTTTTTGAATATTCATGAGGGAGGCAAAGGTAAACACTTTAAAAGTTTTAAAAAGGAGGTTTCCTTTAAATTTTTTTAACCCAATGGAGAGGAAGGAGGGGATGGAGTATTGGCTAGGGGTAATAGGGCGGGGGCGGTGTTGGGGGAGGATTTGTCAGTGGAGGGTGACTGGAACATGTGCACATTGGCAGAGCCAGTGTTAAAGTTTGGGGGTGGAACCCCAAAATTAAGAAAAAAAAAACAACAACACTAACCCAGTATTTCCCAAACTCATTTTCAAAATACTACCTTCTCACATCATGGAAGCATAGATTAAACAGTGTCTCAGTGACTTTATGTCCTGAAAAGAGAGGGGAGGTTGAGATACATGAATTTGCTGTTCCCTTGGTGTCTCTGCCCCCACCGGTGTCTCATAATGTGAGTTTAATATTGAGCATCACTACTTTTTAAACACCAGTATGCACAGTTAAATTCTATGCATTCTTTATGATGTGTTCCATACCATTTCATCACTAAGCGCATGTGTGTGCATGTGCATACACACACACACACACACACACACACACACACACACTTTGCTTTTATGGTTTGTTTATAGCAGATTAAATTTATTCTGAGTGATATATGACAAAAGTGTAATTTTCACTGATTTTCACTCATTCAATAATATCAAAACCAGAAGACATTGTATCTTTAAACTGATTTAGTGTTAAAACAATGGAAAAGCAAAGCAGGGAGTGATAAACCTTTGAAAGGCAAGATGGGGAAGGTTTCTCAGAAATGCTCCTTAAGGTGGATCTTGAAAAATATATTGGCATTTTCCAGGTGGATAAGAGCTCAGGTAGGGAGGCATCACTCAGAGTAACTGTTCAGGAAACTGGCTAAAAAAAGAAAACAAACAACACACAGTATCTTTGAAATCTAAGGAGAATGACTGATGAGGCACGTTGTCCCGGGTCAGCTCATGATGGTTTTCTGATGCCCTGCTAAGGAGCTTGGCCTTCACCAAGGCCAAGGACAATGATTCTGCAGCTGGATGGTACATAGGATTCCCCAGGAATTTTTTTCAAATGATTGGTATCCGAACCCTATGCCTGAGAGATTCTAATTCATTAGGTATGGGTTGAGTTCAACAATGTAAATTTTGATAGATGCACCCAGGTAACCCTAATATATACTCCAAGTTGAGAAAAGTTGGGTCACCAAGAAAGGACTTCAAGAAGGGAGATGTCATTGGAACTTGGGAGCTTTGAGGAGGAAGGTTGGAGAGGAATGATCCTATAAGCAGGGAAATTCATTTGGAGGTTTGTTTGTTTGCTTTTTTTTACATCAGTCTGGGTTAGAAAACAACAACAAAAACTAGGAAAACCAAGGCAGTAATATGGGAGTGGAAGAGGAGTAGGTGCCACAGTTCTGATCTAAATTTGATCCACAGTATTGGGGCTGATGAAATACAGATGTGAACAATAAGCAAAATGCTGGTTTCTGACTTGATGCCAACAATCGGGTCAGAAAACACTAATGAGGAGGCACTGAGCTCCTGGTCACTCCCAACTCTTCCCATTTTGCCTACAACTTTACTGCCTTATGGCACCTCAGCTGCTCCCATCTCACAGCTCTGATCGTTTTCATCCGTAATTTCACAGCCATTAGAACTTCTGTGCAACTGAGCATGTCTTTGTTGAAAAGATGCCAAAGGAGCCCCAGTCTGTTGGTAGAGATGTGCTAGGACCAAAGGCACTTGGAGAAACCTTTTGATTATCAGAGTAAGCTTTTGGGGAGACAAAGGCAAACCATCTTTGTAGATTTCATAGAACACCATGAGTCTAGTCTGAGATGTTGTTTACCACTTCCCCACCCCACATTCAGTGAGTTTGAGGAAGTGGGCTTGGTCGGGGGTGGGGGGGGTGGGGGGTGAAGGTTGGAGAACAGTCACAAAACACAAAAATGAATAAGTGCCCAATTTTCTGAATCAAAGGCTCTCAACTAAAACTCATCAGCAGGGAGAAGTTGAACCATGAGTCTGGATGAAGAGAAAACAAATGAGGTGAGGATGATGAGTTTCTATTATTTATAGCCAAAGAGTAATAGCTTTTCCAGGTGCCATGATATGGACTTGGTCCTTTCTCTGCCAAAGATTAAAAGGGAATTAATGGAATTCGTGGTGTGGGGCTTGGGAAACTTCCTGAAAAGGGGGGTGGGGGTGGGGGAATGACACAACTGTAGACGATAATGGCTGGTGAGAGGCTTTGTGAGTTGCAATGTGACCATAGGGTAGTTGGAAGAGCTATAAATAAGAAGGAGCAAAAAGGAGCAAAAAACAAACAAACAAACAAAAAAACCCTGTGCCATGAAACACAGAATCTGAGAAAGAGTTTCTCTATATATCCTAGGAAAACAGCTGGTAAATAGTCTCGGCTTAGAGCTAGAAGACCTGCATTTAAGTCCAGACCACATATTACATGATTTTGTGAACATTATTTGACATTTCTGGGCTTTGTTTTCCTCATCCTAAAAATAATACCTTCTTTTAAACTAGTTAGAATAGGTTGGGTGCAGAAAACAATGAAGGCAGTCTCATCAACATTCCCACCTAAACAATGCATAAGCCCTTTTATATTATCATAGGTCAGGCATACATTAGTCTGGTGGTCCGTGGAGCAATCAATTCTTGTGAGACATTCTTGAGACAAATTGAAAAAGCCTGTGTTATGCCGGATAAATATGACTGTAGAGTGATATATTAGAATCTTTTTTATAAGCTCTTGTTTCTATTTCCTTAGCCCTGTACAATTTGTTTTGCTCAAGATTTAACCTAAATAGGGTTAAGATTATAGAACCTTATATACTGCAGAACTAACAGAATGCTGCTTAATGCTGATTTCACTGAAAAACAAGAGCAGTTAGTCAAACTCTATTCTTGATGGGGTGAGGGTGGATGGGTAGAGTCCATTGGTACCTCCGGAACCACAGTCAAATATGTTTAGCATCAGTATGCTGACTTACCCCTAATGACACACACAGTGAAAGAGAGAGAGGGAGAGAGAAAGATTTTAAAGAACAGACTCATATTGGAGTCTCCAGAAGTCTGTAGTTAAGGAACCTGTTTATCAGGTAGATTTGTTTCCTCGAAAGAAGACTCCTTGTAGACCTATTATAATTTCTCTAGCAATTTTCCTATATGGAAATGCCGGGAAAGAGTAGAGATAGATGGGTTTTTACATATGGACAAATAGATGGACTTGTACATATTGGTACCTATTCTGTTTTCTTGGAAATCCAGCAGAGAAGTAAAAATATAAAGATCATATGAAGCTTATATGATTGCCATATTTAATAAAAAGCTAGTCATTGTTTAATTTTATTTTAAGACAATTTTATATTTGTAAACATGGATGCCATTTTGATTTTTAGATACATTAGTCTGTGCAATGGCTATGCGTCCATAAAATGAAAATTTGAACCCATAGGACCCTCTAAAGCTCACAAAATAATGCACTTTTTGCTTCAGAGCATTCCTCTCTGTGCATTCAAGAATACAAAAATATTCTGTGGCAGCCTATGAACCATAAACTGTAGGGCCACATTTAGCTGATAGAAGGAACACAGTGTATGCTCAAAGGAACTTGAATCACTCTCATGATTATCACATTATAAGCAATACTGAGTGACATTAGATAAAGCAGAAGATGATACAGACTCTAATAGTGGAAGTTAATTTAGACTATGGATTCAGGGAAGTTGACTCTGAGAAAGTGACTTCTAAACTGAGACTAGAGATGTTTAGAGGTAATTTTGACATCCCATTGTTTGAAAGTTTGTGAGAATTAGAGAAAACATAGATTGAAAACCCAGCACAGTATTTGGCAAAAATGATTTCCAGATATTCAGATTCACCTTGTCTCCTAAACAGTGAATACCAAATCAGGCAGGACTTGAGAGACCAGTTGGTGGGCTGCATGTGTTGCTCTGGATTCCATGAACTGTACCTAAGCCCCAGGTTAGCTGTGAACCCACCTGGTCTTTTCTGATTTGCCTTCCCTGAGCTTGCTCTGTGTATGAATTTCTTCTCAAGTCTGTTTTGTTCAACATATCTTTGCAGAAGTGCTGAGAAAAGGGAACCTTTCCTTCATTCTGCATTCCAGTTCATTCAAGTTGTCTCTGACCCCCTGCTTCCTCTCCCTGGGAATAGGATCATCTCCTGGAACCCCAGCCCCATAAATTCCCCTTAAACTAAGATATGGCCAATTCCCCAATGAGGGGTTATAGACTGAACCCCTAAACCACATTAACTACATCCAATGGCGCCCATAACTAAGAATGAACTTTATCTGCCCGAGATGTTGTGGTTCCTGCTTCTGCATTCATTCCTAGGGGTGTCGGATTATTGCTGCCTGAATTCATTAAGCCACAGCTCATACCCACCTGGTCCTCTCCCCCACACCAGTCTGTCCTTGGTGACACAGCCTTGAACATGGCTAAAGCCCTGTGGATAATCGGTAAGGCCCCAGAGTACTGCTCCGGGCCGTGGCAGTACAGGCCAGCTCCCAAGGCAGAGCAGCAGGTAGCTGATTGGGATCAGGCCACACTGGACTTCCTGGGGGAGAATGATGTCATCACCTAGAGTGGGCTGGAAATGGACCAGGTTTGAATTAGTCATCAGAGGATCCAAGAGTAATTATGAAGGCACTAGCCTTAAGAGTGCAGTACTGTCCTGGGAGGTTTGGAACTCTGGAGGTATTTCCAATCTGTACTGCAGGGTTGGACTGCCTCCTAACAAATGAGAAGGGAACATGAGGAGGCTGGAGCAGGCCTCCTGTCAAGTCATTAAAGGCTCAGCATGCTGTGGGCACCAGAAAGCGGGGCACTGCCATCAGCACTGCTCCCCAACCTGTTCCCTCCTCAGGGTGTGAGATTAAGTTGGGATTCAGAGGGTGGTGTTGGGAGCCCAGAGCTGGCTTGTGACTACAGTCTAGAAGGCCTTACCTTGGGTAGGTGTGTCAGAAGTGGACATTGATGCCAGTTAGGAGGGCTTTGAGGTATGAGTGGAAATGACATACTGCATCACACACAAACCAGAAGATAGTTTCTCATTGCTTTGTGGCATCTCAGCTTTGTGGTTTCAAGAGCGCTAAGACCATTTAGGAGAAGGCAGGGTCCTCTTTTTTTCTGTCTGCAGCTCCCACAATAGAGCGAAACTACAATGCAAGGCAGCCAGGAGGAGGCAGCTTTGAGACAGGGTAGCTTTGTGGCTCCTGCTCTCTTTTTTTCAGATGCATAGATGTCATGCTTCTAGATTCTTCTGCCTAAGCAGGTGAGTCTACCTGGCCTGTGTCATTATCAAAATGTAGCATATTTCCATATATTTTATTATTATTTTTTTATTCCCGTGCTTTCAAAGTCAGGGTTGACTAAGGAAAGGTCTTCGTTAGCAATACCTTTATCATTTTTAATGTGATTCACTTTCTTTGGTCGTGGAAGACTCTTTAAAACCCAGGAAAACTGTAATCTTCAAAGTTCAAAGTGCATAAAATCAATTATATTACATGGACATGGACGTTGTGATCAATTTCTGTTACACTTGTTCCCATTCCCTGATCTATCAATAATATCACAGAGCTTATGCTATTGCTTTATTACCTCCACCACTTCACCCCTTTCTTTCCAAGCAATCATAGTGGGTGATGAGTAAAATAGGACAAATTTGAGAGAAAATAGGTGACTATACAAAAGACAAGCACATTTCTTTGACTGTCAAAATTAGCTATGAAAATTAAGATTGAGAACATCTGTTTTAATTATGTATGTAGCACAGTCTGTTCTGTTGTTTCACAGTTTTTCTCATAAAAAGAAAAGACAAAAGAGAAGTTAACCTGCTAGTCTCTCACGATCTTCTCCTAAGTCTAATTTGCTTATAGCTATAAAACGCTATTATTGATACTAAATAATGTTTAGTTGCAAATATTATGTAAAATTTTTACAATTCCTTTTGCAGTCCCTGTTTGAAAAAATTAGAGAAGACAAACTAAATATGGTAAACAAAAATTTCTAACTAGAAATGACTCCCTAAGTGGGTTAGTTGGTGTGTTAGTAGGCATAGAACCTTTATTTTTGATCCATCCTGAAAACCATTGTACTGCAAACTGACACCAAGAAAGCTGCTCGGAACAGTAAAGGAAATGTAAGTAAACTAAGTAGAAAGATCTGGACATCAGGCACTTGATGTCTGCAAATGTTTACCTTTTACCAAATACCCTCAGAACACTAGGCACCATAGAAAACTAAGCCGTAGATGTGTCTTATCCTGGGCAGCCATCACCTGCCTCTGAGGCTGTGTCCATATCAAACCTGACCTTCCTGGTCTTTTTTTTTCTTTCCTTTAAAAAATAATCATGGTTATTTCCGTTTCCTATATTTACTGTCCCTTAGAATGTTTATTTTGCTCTTTTATCAACATCGTCTCTCTCCCTGTCTCTCGCTCTCTTTCCCTTGCAGTGCATATTGGAATTATTTCTGCATGCCTATTTGAATGTGGGTGGATTTTTCTGGCTTGGAGAGCATTCATAATTACTGAAATTTTTAAAATGTAGATGCCGCAAGGATCTGTGGGGAGTCTTGACCCATGTGATGCTGAGGAGACTCTTGGATGCATTCAAAATACTAGCCTCCAAATTTATAAAGGAAACTGAATCTCACCATGAGGAAGAAATAGTGAAGCTCGTTCTCTTGTAGCTCCCTTTAACTTTACTGCACCGTGGGGCCTCCCTGGTGGTGCAGCGGTTGAGCTCTGCGCTGTGGAGCTGTCGGCAGCTCGCGATGCAAGTTAGATGCCCAGCCCGGGAGAATCCCACATGGTGCGGCAGACCTCTCCTGCCTCGCCAGCTGCTCCCCTCAGCAGTGTATTTCTGATCTGCCTGTTCTGCTCCCCGCTGTCTCTGGTGAGCCCTCTCGCCACCCCACGCCTCTGGCCTATACCCCAGCTTGTATAAATAAATAAATCTTAAAAAAAAAACAAAACAACTTTACTGCACTGTGATCAGAGCCCAGAGGGAGAGATGCCACCAATGAAGAGTTGAAAGTCAGAATGATATTTGGAACCAAATAAGCCACAATACATCAAGACATTAGCAGTGATGGGTTGTCCCAGCATCTGGGTCTTTTTTTTTTTTAAGATTTATTTTATTTACTTATGTATACAAGAACTGGGGTCTAGGCCAGAGATGCGGGGAATGAGAGGATTCACCAGAGACAGAGTGAGCAGCAGAACAGTCTGGCCTACTGAAATACACTGCTGAGGGGAGCAGTGGGCTAGAAAGGAGAGGTCTGCTGTGCCATGTAGGTTAGCTCCTGGCTGGGGATCCAAACTCATGCCACAAGGCTGGTGATAGCTTGATAGTGCTGAGACTTTAACGCCTGTGACACCAAGGAGGTCCTGGGTCCTTATTTTTTTTTTAAAGATTTTATTTATTTATGCATACAATGTTGGGGTACAGGCCAGAGGCATAGGGTGGCAAGAAGGTTCACCAGAGACAGAGTGGGGAGCAGCACAGGCAGATCGTGGGAAATACACTGCTGAGGGGAGCAGTGGGCGAGGCAGGAGAGGTCTGCTGCACTATGTGGGAATCTCCCCGATGGGGCGTCAAACTTGCGACAGCGCCACAGGGCAGCACTAAATTGCTGCACCACCGGGGAGGCCCGGTCTTTATTTTTTTTTTTTTTACCAAAATATGCACATTTTAAAAAAGAAAAAGCACATAAAGGCTGCACATGGATTCTCCAAAATCTTGTTGGCTGAAGTTTTAATTCTATTTAACTCTATAAACACATTGGGAGCTGAAAAAAATCAGTTATTATAAAGAATAAAATGATACTGAATCAATGCTGTGAACAAACCCCATCCACTGGCCAGATTGGTGAAAATGGTTATTCTTGAATTCAAATTTCATGTCATTGGTTGCTTTGCTTCCTATTTGTAAGTTTAAAGTTGCTAACTAACTAGCTGGGGTAAGGAACATCATCTCTCTGAACCTCAAGTCCTTTATTAGAAGACAAGCTTAGTATAGGGAGGAAATACACAGGCAGTGGAGTGTGCCTCTGAAGCCGAAGACCCTGCCCTTCACTGCAACTGTATAACCTGCTGTTCACCTCTGTGTGACTCAGTGTCCTCATGTGTCAAAAGATGATCGCCATAAAATTGCCTCCTGCTGCTGTCGTGAGTTTCAAACGAGACAGCGAATGCCAAGCACTTATCACAGTGCCTTACACAAAGGAAGCACTCAATATATGTTAGTTAAGAAAAATAACCTCAAAGAGAGTGTGTGGAAGTTGATATGGAAGCTCATTGAACATGCCATGCAAGCAGAAAGGCCACGAAAAAGATTAAGCGACTTTTTTTTTAACCTATGTGACTTTGAAAACCTAGCTCCACTTTTAAGAATTCTATTTTCCATTACTATGATTCACCCTGACATGTCTCTTAGAGCAATAGTTATCCCCCACTATATTCATTCAACTCATGCTTTTGGTTTTGTTTTGTTTTTCTTTCTCTGTATTTTACATAGGAGGGAAAAAGAGGGTTGCAGAGAATCAGGGTGGCTATATTCATATCAGCTCATCTTCCATGACCAGTTATGTCCCCATCACTGTAAATGAAGTTGCCAGACAATGAGTAGGACTAACAAAGGCCAACTAACTTTGTGCTGGGAATTACAAATATAGAAATTCTTCAGGGCAGATTGTTCTTTAAATTCTGCTTTTCAAAGCATCTGAAATTCTGCATAGAGCAATCAGTTTGAGTAGATCCATAAATTCCCAACAGAGGGCAATGATGTTTTCATTATTACAGAAAGGATAACAATATTCCCACTAGCCCTTTCTTTATTTCAAGTGTGTTATTTTGGGTGTATTTCAATGTTTTGATGCACCTGCAGAATGGCCTTTATTTTAAACTTTTTCAGCCATCTCTAGTTCAAGAGAAAATCATGATTCTCAAGATTGTTTATTAGAATTAGGGTACATTTTCCAACAGAAATAACTTTATAAATCATGATCCTAGGAAGCCTACAAGTCTGTTAAACTCACTGATTATTAAAAGTCTGCTGGTAAGCTCCTAATATCTGTGCAGAAGCTGGGCACCCTGAGGGTCAGAGACATCCTGTGGTGATGGAGGCCTCTCTGGTTCTTCCCTCCACTTTGGTAGTGGGCACATCAGGCACTTCTGTAGCTTTTGGAACCTAAAGTAGATGTTCCAATGAGATAGAGGTGAGAAAGGAGTGCGGATGTGGCTAATGGCTTTAGAGACCTTTGCGCTAAGCAAAACAGGGAGTTAGAGAGCAGGTTAAGCGTAAATAGAGACTAACCAGGTGCTTAGTTAGGATCTATGGGCTGCTAGCACTTCTCATTTCTAACTCTGCTTGAATGTCTCTTCTCAATGCTGCCAACGATCTTGGAGGTTGTGCTACTGGCTTCCTTTTCCTTTGCCCTTAATTGGTTGCTTCTCACTGGGTTTCCCTCATCTTACTTCCCAAAATAGAACAGTTTCTCATTTTCCCTTCTCCTGTACCCTTTGACTAGAAATAATGTTCTTACTATGCTAAACCCTCCCTTACCCCATCCCGTAAGTACTCTCCCGCACCCTGCCTTCCTTCTCTCCTGTCTTCTCCACTACTCTCTTCATTTCATTCGTACCTGTTGGAAATAAGTTTTCCAAAATAAAACTTATGGTACAAAATGAACTCAGCTGGGATTTCTGCATCATTTCAGAGGCTAACCTTAACTCTTACGTGCATATTCTTGGCATTAGAACAGTTAGAAGTTTCTGAGCTCTGTGACCTGGATAAAAAGGGTGACCCTGGACACAGGGTCTGATATAGAGCTGGAGGTTGTTGAGTGAACGAGGCCTGCAGTCAGGAACTATGGTTATTTAAAGAAGAGAGTGCCGGTTAAACTCTAGAGCTTATTTCTCTTCTTGTCCCTATAAGACCCTGCTCAGTGTCATTCCTGGGGTGTGGTAGAAGGAGAAATAAATTATCCCAGTTGTCAGGTAGCTCTGAAACAATAAGAGGCATACAGAAAGAGGGGGAAATTCCCGCAATCCCCACATGGAAATCTTTCTTCCCACTCTTCCATTTAATTTGCTTTAAATCTGTTGTTGTAGTGTATCTTAAGTTTGCTTAAGACTTAATATGTTTCCAAAGTATTTTCCCATACAGTATTTCATTTGAACCTCATAGCAGTTGCAAAGTAGGCAAAGTCGTTCTGAGAAGCCCTATTTTATTAAACAAAAAAGGATGCAGGAAGACTGAATTGCTGAAGGTCATATACAGAGTATAGAGTATAGATCTGGGCCTAGAATTTAATTATTCCTCCACTGTTTTCTCATCACATTAGAATTCTTCGTATATTGGTCTTGACTCACATGATTAGCAAAAATACAATAATGTGAAAATACAGTAAGTTTAAATGTTTTATGTTTCATAACAATTTTTGAAGTAAAATCTCAGTTGTGTAGCAGTTTAGACTAACGCAGGACTGTATTTCCTTTAGTATCTTTTAATGTTGCAATATTACTTTCTATTTTTTCTAAGAATTAACCATACATAATTTATAGATTTGAATTATTTGAAAGAGATTTTATAGTATAAAAGGAAAGTGCTGCGGCCTCAGGTAATTTTTTTTTTTTTTTTTTGCTAGAATATGAATAGCAAAATTTGCTGGGCTGAAATGATTTCAATCGGGACACTAATTTATCTTGAGGAGCCTGATTTTTTCCTATAACTTAATTAAACAAAGCCAGTTGATAGAAATAAAGTTACTCTTTATTATAAATAAGCCTCAAGTCACTGGAATAAGCCCAGTGAAATGAAGATGGGAAATAAACGTTGTCCAGGGGATGATTATGTAGCTTTGATTATCTCTGCCTTGCACCTTTTTCCATTTTGACATTTTGCTGTGCGTGGGTGCTCCATCAGAGGTCGAAAAGTAGAAACAAAAAAGCACCATGCAGTAGATTTTTTTTTTTCTACATACAAGCTGGGGTACAGGCGAGAGGTGTGGGGTGGCTAGAGGGTTCACCAGAGACAGAGCGGGTAGCAGAACAGGCAGATCAGAAATACACAATGAGGGAGCAGCCGGCGAGGCAGGAGAGGTCTGCCGCACCATGTGGGATTCTCCCCGGCCAGGCGTCGAACTCGCATCACCGCTGCCGACAGCTCCATAGCGCAGTGCTTAACCGCTGAGCCACCGGGGAGGCCCCCATGCAGTAGATATTGAGTATAGAGTTCACTTTCCTGTGTTGACTGCTTTTAAGAAAAGTCGGGGTGAGGGTGGGGTGTGGGAGCCAAGAGCCATGCGCCACATAAAGATATAGGCAAAGATGAAATTTTGGGAATATTTATAATTTGGGACTTTGAATTCCTCCCGAATGATCAAAAAATTTGGAAACTTAAATAAGACAAGCATTATCTTCTGAGAGATGATCTCATCTTTATTTCAATATGCATGTTTATAATTTTTATATGAATTTCTGTTGAAATTCCCTTTAATTTTTAAGTGGCTTATGTGACTCATAAGCATTTGTTGTTAACTTTTAAATAATTATATGTAGTAAAGTAAGAATTACTAATTCATAGCAACTAAATTATGTTCATTGACCTTTTTGCTTCCAAATGACACATTTCCCCGCTACATAACATTGCAGGACAAATAAGTTTTCATAAAACTTTTTTTTTCTCAAAATAGTTTCTATTGCTCAGTTAAGCATCTTAAAATTCAGCTGTACCTGTGACATAATTGTAGTTTGTATAGTATATTGGTTTATTTTTAAAGGCACATAAAAAGTACAGAAAGGATAGCACATAATAAAGAATAATCAGCACCTGTATTTATATTCTCCATAATTAATAAGCATTAATATTTTGTGATATTTATTCCACTCTTATTTCCAATAAATAAAATATTGTCTGTAGACATATAATATCCATATACTATAACATAGATAAATTTATAGATAATATGCCTATAAATATAGACATATAGATAGACAAAATTAGAGAATCTTTATGGCTATTAATCAGGTAATCTTTCAATCCACTTTTAATCTTTTGACATAAATATATGTGCATCCATAAGCAAAATATAGTATTTTTGTTTATTTAAATAAAACCATATCCCATATTGCTCTGTCACTCTCTTTTCTTACTCATTATGTCTTTGAATCAGTCCTTGAAAGTGCTTGCGTGCGTGCGTGCGTGTGTGTGAGTGTGTGTGTGTGTGTGTGTGTGTGTGTGTGTGTGTGTGTGTGTGTGTTGGGGAAGTTCATTCTTTTTCATAGAAACCCTGGAGCAGAGTAGCAATATTTGGGAATTCAGGAAGTGGTACTTCCCCAGAGAATTGGCAGGAACAAGTCATTAAGTAGGACTTGTTACTATTAAAGCAGGATGCAAATATATGAACCCCAGTACTGGACCTAGAATGTCAGGTGAAGTCAATGCTATGAACAGACATGCACTCACTAGAGAAACTCAGAGAGTGAAAGATCAATTTGTGCGTGACTCTTAAATGATAAATAACTTAAAGGTAAGTAAAAAAAAGCTACATCTATAGTATGAATTTGTCCTTCATAATTCATTTAAGCAGGTAAATCATTATATCAATAATTTGTATTTTAAACTATCATTCTGATAACTGACCTTTTACTTAGATTATAAACTTGAGAATCTTAGGTAAGTAACCCATGAAATCAAATTACAAAATCACCTTAACATGAGTTGATTTTCTCCAGTACTTACTCTTAAACATGTTTCTACCCATACTCTTTGTAAAATTTAATGTTAGCAAAATATGCCTGCAATGAGAAGATTTCAAAATACACATTAATGGAATTTTCAGGATAAGCCTACTCTAAGTGGATATATTAAAAGCTAATAATTCCCTTTAGCTAAAACATTAAATATGTGAAAAATCAAACCAACAAAGAAATTCACAATTTCACATAATAGTACAAGTCATGTATCATTTACTTTTTTGTTGGGTAACATTGACTTTATATTTTTAATTAATGTCAAATATATACTGTGAGTTGCCTATTATTCCTAATATGAATATGGATGAGTATTTGCATGGGCACTTACTATTTTATCTTACATATTTGCATTAAAATTGATGTGTAACATTCTAAGCTTAACTCAAGTGAACTTAATTTTTATTATAGACATACACCTAACACTCACTCATTATTGTAAGCCAGGCACTATCCTAGTTCCTTTTCATATTTTGTTTCCAATTATTTCCAAAACCCTGCCCAGTAGCTATTGTTGGTCCCACTTCACCAGTGAAGAAACTGAGGTTTAGTGATCTCAAGTAACTTACGTAAGGGGATACATTTAGTATGTGACAAGAATAAGATTTAAACCTATGCCTCTCAGACTCCAATGCTGGTGCCCTTCCCCTTACACTATATTATTTCTTAGGAACGTGCAAAAAAGACTGATAGACGAACACTGCCTGTGAGATGCACTTTTAATTGAATTGTCTGAGGTCAGCCACCAACTTAGCGGTTATATGAATTTGGGCATTGGTTTATATGCTTCTTGTCAGTCACTTTATAGAGTTGTTAATAAAGATTAAATCAGTCAATATCTGCAAACTGCTTAAAAAAGTATAACTGGCTTATAGTAAGTATACAATAAATGCTATTATTGTAGCCCAATCTTCTATATTGACAGAGTTGACAGAAGCATTTATGCTGTTGAATATGCAAATGAATTAGTACTAGCACATATGATATAGAAAATAAGTATTGATGATATCTTCGTTAGGCCAGAAGAGGGAGTACTAAAAAAGGAGGATCCAGTAAATAAAGATTTCCACAAAACAGAAAACACCCCATTGGAAAACTTAATTTTCCAAACCAACAGAAAAGAATCCCATTCATCAGCTATGTATTGCTTTGTCGGTAATGAACTATCTATTAATATGCACCAAAAAAAAAATTTCATTGCTCCAAAGTGTGTATCAAATAGATGGAAATAAAAACACATTGTAGATTTTCTTTTCTCTGTCATCTTTTTGAGGGCTATGTCTCTTCTTATTTTTTCTCATTAATATCTAATGATTATCTCTCATAAAGTGGGGGTCTGGAGTCAATGACATAGGTGTGTGTGAGGGGACTTCTGTTTTGGTAAATTGCAGTGCACCATAATTACTCTGATTCAGGAATGGTTCTGCAAATGGGGAGGGTTAAACAACCGGGGGGAAGGTCCACTGTGGGACCAGAATCTTGATTACATCAGGCAAGTGGGTGATATCTGGTGCTCAGAAATCTAAGTAAGAACTGAAAGGGTGTTTGTTTTGCCCATTTTTATATCTTCTGGAGGATCCAATACTATGTCCTGCACCGAACAGATAATAGTTTCTAAATTGAATCAGGGTTTATTATTTTTAAAATCCCAAGAAGATAATCTTCCTGATTACTGTTCCCTGCCTTCAAATGACTTTATTTAGTTTTGTAGTTATGATATATTGAGCTGGGTCTTTGGGGACATGGAAACAAGTCCTGGCTCTACTATTAAACAAACAAACAAACAAACAAACAAACTGGGTGATCGTGGAAGGTCCCTGGAGTTATGGGAGGCTTACCAAGCTCATCTATTCTGTTCTGTTGTATCTTATTCCTCAGGCATATTGGAGCAGAATAAATTACTTTTAAGCTTTGAATATTCAAAATTCCTGAAAGCAAAACAAAACAATAACCTAGTATTCCCTGAATTCATAGTATAAAAGTGATGAGAATCTCCTCAGCTGATCAGCAGGTTGGTATGCAGCCTGGGGACTTGGGTCTATGTGGTTGACTTTAAACAAGGTGATTCATATGAAAGAGCAAGTTTGGATCATTTAATCAGGAATATAGAAGACAATTGATTTTTATCCACTAAAAGCTTTTTTAGTCTTAAGTTCAATTTTATTATTATTACATAATGCATTCCTTCTACCTTCCCTTCAAGGTTCTGCTTTTCAGCATCAAATGTTTTATTTATATATGACTGTCTTCTTGAATTCTCTTTTGTCTTTTGCATTGGGGAGGCCACAGTTGAGCACGACATCAGTCTCAAAGGATTGTGTTGCCAGTTGTGAATCGGAGTTCACCACCTACTGCTTGTATCACACTTAGAAATTCAATAAATGTTGCTTTCGTTCCTTTTGTGTTTCCTTTAGTTTTTCTTCTCTTCCTTTTCTTTGTGACAAAGATGTAAGTTAGATCCTTGCTTCTCAAAGTGTGGTCTGTAAACATCCAGGGAACTGAGGCCTCCCTCTGGCTGCAGAATCCCAGTCTGCATTTTGATTAGGTGTCCAGGTCATTCCTCTGTATGTGAAGATTAGAGAAGCAGAAACTGTTGATGGCAGAACTCACACCGCTTACTCTTTACCCCAAAGACCTCCACAGTTTATGATCCTTGTTTAGTCATTATTTTATATTCACATGTGAGGAGCACAGGTGTAAGCACAATAGAACCTTGCATTAATGTCTGCTCTGTGGTGTATGATTTTACAGGGAATGAGCAGCTTGTCATTCTGATTTAAGGGATGGAGATAGGCATTTTGAAACCCATGGAAAAAAGCTCATGTTTCATATGTTCTTGCTAATTTCTGGAAATAATTCTGTAATGTCAAACTTTGGTTTGCAGTGCTCCGAAATATTGTTTTATATTACTGATTTACATGTAATAGTATGGGACATTTACAAATAGATTGTTTTGTACCTAAAAATGGATCCATTGCTTTTTGAATAATGGAGTGATTTCAGTATTATAAGTAGTTCTTTGTCTCATTTTATTTGGTGTAATAAGTTTTTGAGGTGAAGAAAAATCTATAAAATTCTTTTCCTTGTTGAAATATTAGTTCTTTTCCATTTAAATATTGCATAGTCATAATTGAGTGAAAACCCCAAGATTTCTCCTAGTACTAAAACTTGGATTCAACTGATCAGCCACCCCAGTTCTTGAATAAACAAAAATTTATGTGTGTAGGAACTACACATTAAAACCATAGCCCAATATCATCAGTTTAACCTGGGGTCCCTCAGCGGATATGTTAAATAGGGCTTCCTTTGTCATTCCTCATTTAATACCTTGATACCATCTCTCACCAGAGCCATATTCCTCAACTTGGAGCCCTTCACACCATCTGCTGCTACTAGAAGTGGAGGACTTTTAAGAGGGCTTAGGTGTGATGGATTTAAACCTCAAAATTGGAGACCAGAAAAAAGAATTAAATACATAAAAATGTAGAGAGTGAGTGGCAGTAGAAAATGTTTGGAGTTTAAACTGTAGGTTTTTTTGTTCTAGCATCACAGTTTTGATTTGATGAATTGAAAATAACCATCTTTGTGCATGATAAAGAAGGAATTCACCATTAGGATAATTATTTTTTAAAAGATTTATTTATTTATGCATACAAGCTGGGGTGTAGGCGAGAGGTGTAGGGGTGTGTATGAGAGGATTCACCAGAGACAGAGTGGGGAGCAAAACAGGTAGATTTATTGAAATACGCTGCTGCTGAGGGGAGCAGTGGGCGAGACAGGAGAGGTCTGCTGTGCCATTGGGAAGCTCCCTGACGGGGTGTCAGACTAGTGAACTCGTGCTTCAGTGGCTCTGGATAGATTTATAGTGCTGCAACTTATCGTGTTGCGCCACCAGGGAGGCCCTAGGCTAATTATTAATGCATTGTTGAAAACCAGGTAGAGGGTTGATAAGTGAGGTAATATTTTCTTTGTACCAGGAAAACTATTTAAATATAGAATAGAGTATCACTTTCCAGAATGTCCCAATTTTTTTTGATAACTGCTTTTTTGCATTTTAGCCATTTTCTCTTTTGTGTCTCTGGATGCAATTTTGTTCTTCTTTTTCTTCCTCATGGTATATTTAATTTATTAAAACTAAAATAAAACTATTTTAGAATTTTTTTTAGCCTTTATGATAGTCAAAATTTTGATTTGGTCATCTGAAATCTCTATTTCTTTGTTCTTTTCAGCGGGCAATAATTCTAACTTCCTCAAAAGAGTTTTGGCACCTGACCTGTTTGTTTTCCTTGAGTGAGTGTTGTTCCTTTGGAGGCAAATGTTATACTTAATGAGAAGTGCTAAGTCCAGAAGCGCCTGCTGGCATTTTTTGTTGTTGTTGTTTGTTCTGCAGAGAAATGAGCTAACATTGGACTCAGCATTATAAACTGCTCACCCTGGGTTTGGTGAGGACTGTAACACTCTGACCATTTGAATGCATCATTCTTTAATTAAAAAGTGATGCCATTAAAGAAATTAGAGGTATGAGAGAAAAATGGTTAATGCCAAAACTTGGGAAGCTTTGCCACCTGTGCCTTTTAGAATTCAGTGTGGCCCAATACTCACATCGATTTCCCATTAGTGCAACTTCCTGGCTATCCATCCATCTCTTTTCCCGTGAGTAGAATAAAGTACTTTGGAAGTAGACTCAAACAACCACACATCGAGAGCACTTTGCTATTAAATTGAACTTCTTCTTTTCTGTTAGTCAGAAGGTTGAAACATTGATCCTTTATCATTTTCTTCCTCTCTCCAAATCTGCTCTTTGCTGAAGGTGACCCAAACTGCAGAACCCTGTTAGCCATTATAACTTGTTCTAGTGAATTTTTTTCTCAATTGAGGAAACTCAGAGCTGGGCCTTCCCCTCTCTTCAATGAGCAGCCTTAGAACACCCATATGCATCATCTTTAGACCATATAATCTACCACTTTGGCTTCTTATGCCTAAGTATTTCTTGGGTGTCACTTCAGTTGCTTAATAAGTGGGAAACTAATATATTTGGGGCATTGGTGAACCCTTATTTCTGACAATGATTTATCTATTCTGTATCTTCTCATCTTGCCTCAGGGGAGGTAAATGACATTTTGATTGGTTTCTGTAACAACATTTATCATGATTATTTGGTATTTTCAGCACGGCAACAGAGAGTATAAATTCTTTATGAAATTAATCCCACTGACAAAGGAATTGTCATTTTAATGATCTGTGTCTATTCTTCCATGCCGTACAAATTGATATTAAGTTAGTCAAAGTAATGTTTTCTTAAAAAATTTCATATAAACCATATGCTATGCTTTTTCTTTGCCATCTTAAGTTTATCTCAGCAATCACAGTTAATGGCAGACAAAGATTAACAGTAGATCAGTGAATTACTTTGGCTCCTGAATCATCTATTTAAATAAGAACCCAACAAATTCTATTTCTTTTCCTGGTGTGTTAGAAAGGAAGGAAAATCAATTAAGCTACAGTTGTGTTAGTTGTTTTGGTATTCAAACAATAGTATGATAAGCTCCTTGTACTTAGAATTTAATATCTTAAATGCCGTCATTTTCAGAAAATTTCTTTTGAATATACTACCTCACTTAATAAGTTTTCTCCTTAATATTTCATTGCATTAAAAATATGCAACACAAAATCTATGAATTCCCTAGTGGGTAGAAGTCATGTATAAATCTATGTTCTTGTATCCATTTCCCTCATGGATAGAAGGAAGAAAGGAAGGAAAGAAGGAAGAAAGGAAGGAAGGAAGAGAGGGAGGGAGGGAGGGAGGGAGGGAGGGAGGGAGGAAGGAAGGAAGGAAGGAAGGAAGGAAGGAAGGAAGGAAGGAAGGAAGGAAGGAAGGAAGGAAGGAAGGAAAGGAGGGTGAATAGATGGGTGGAAGAGAGACATGGAGGATGGTAGAAAGGTGAAGGTAGAAAGGGCAGCTTTCTTGGTAGTTGGAATTCATAGTCTTCAGAAAAAAAATGTTATGAATATCTTGACTGCATGTCAGACTGCTAAGATGCCACCATTGTTAATGTCACAGGAAGCACACAGTGTGTGCTGAAGGACTGAAGGACACAATGGTGAAATAAAAAGAACGACAAGGTTTTTTTTTTTTATTAAAAGGACAATATTATTAATTTTCCTCATTTTTGTTTAACATTGGCATAATATTTTAGGAGTGACCAAGCAGTCATGACCTAACATTTACTATCAGCTACGAGCATAGGGAACCATGACCTCTTCCCCGGACTTGACTTTTACATGATAAATTTACTATGCCAAGGAGAAACATTCAATCAGGTAGCAGTGTGCCAAGTTCCCACTTAATGAGGGTAATGTGAGCAACTAGGGAGGAAAGATGGCACAGAGGCTATGGTGGTACAGATTCAGGGGTTGCTTTGCAGCCACAACAGGCATCTTTTCTGAAGAATAAAAATATCTCTTTAGTTAGTGCCAATTAAAAATGATTTTTTAAATTCACTTCATATAATTAACATGAAAGTAAAATTGTTAAAGAAGTCTCCAACCACACAGACATGGTGGGCAAGTAAATGTCTTTTCTCAACAAGCAAATCCTGAGTTCCCAGCAAAGAGAACATTATTCAGCCTGTGCCACCTCTACAACTTTAAAGACGGTGTGGTGACTGGCTCATAGTTGGTGCTTAGCTGTTTCTAAGATCATAGAAATCCGGCACTATCTTTGGAATTGTAAATAAAATAAACACTATATAAATTCTACTAGAAAAGGAGTTTTAAATGAAATACTTTGTAGTTTTGGATTCCGACAACCCAGGCATATAACAGAGTGGGATTATATTCATGTCCATAGTTGAGCTAAAAAGTGAAATGGAGACTATACAAGATTAGATGATTTCAAGGCACCATCTACTTCCATATTGTTATAACCACAGGTTAGGCTTCAGTCCTGTTCTGATAAAGGAAACATAAATATTCCTTTAAGACAGAGGCATCTCCTCTGATCATTCCTTTAACATTTTCTGAGTGCCCACAATGTCAGATGTTGTAAGTACATGCTAGAATAAAACAAATAGATAAAAGTCATTACTCTCAAAAAGCCTAACTTCCAGCAGAAATGCCATTTGAAATGTTGCTTAGTGTGAAATATTAAATATAAATACAGTCTTTTATGAACTACAGATCAATTTAATAAGCCCTTTCCAGGGTACCAGAAAAGATAAGTCAGTCCTGGTCCTGATATCTCAGAGTTCATTGTCAAATGGGGTTAATAGATACATGATCAAGAGTTAATATACAGAGAGACAATAACAGAGGTGGGTATGGACTTAGCACAGAGTGAAGAGTAATTAAGTGCAGGGAGAGAGGTTCATAAGGGAGCGTGTCAGGAAGGCTTCCCCCAGGATGTGATCCTGTCTAGTGAACTCCTAATTATTCCTTAAAACATTCATAACTTGATACTTTAATGTGAAAGTGGTGAGGTAGTATTTATGCTGGTGCTCATATTCATTTATTCTTTAGTCCTTGAATATTTTAGCCTTTCTTCCTGAGGCTTGATAAAAATGAAGAATAGAGTTGATCAATAGGAAGACTATTTGCATAATGAAGTAACATCCAAAGTAAAAGTTAATATAATAGGAACATTTATTTCTAAGAGTTCTATCTCTTGAGGTATTGAGGGGTAGTCAAATTGTGAAATTGGTTGTTAGAGCTGATATAGATTTCACATTCATTAAGTTGACCATAGCTTGTTAGAGGTTTCTCTGTATTTTCTAAAGAATTGCATGCATGTCTAATTAGCCTTTCAAATGAATTCTTTTCAAGGTAATAATAGCAATGAAATTACAGTACTTCTGCAAATTTCTCAAATAGCCTCATGTGGTTGGATCCATGGAATACTGCATTGTTGGGAGACATGTTTTCACAGTTCATCCTGTCCAAATACAATTTTTCTTGCCATTTTTGGAAATATAACATTAGCAGCTAATATGCCTATAGTGTTTACTATGTCCCTGACACTACTATAAGCACTTTACAGTTATTAATTTGTCAAATTCTCACAAACATATGAGCCGTGATCTTTGACTAGCTCCATTTCACAGGTACCTTTTTACCTGAGATATAAGGAGGTCAAGTCACTTTCTCAAGGGTCCATAGACAGAAAATGCTCGTTCTAGCATTGGATTTGAATTCAAGTAGTCAGGCCTCAGAGTTATGTTCTTAACCACTACATTACATTGTTTCCAAAATACAATGAGCACTCCTATCATTAGGTTATTTTAAGAACTTTAAATATAGAAATTACTGTGTAACCCTATATCAGATGTTAAACAAGCATCTGCATATTAATACATATTCCATATCCAAAGATGAGGCCACTTTGTATATACTGACCACAGACCCTGCTACTGATGATTCTGGTTAACATTTTATTCAATCCTCACTACACTAAGTCCTGATTTTGATCCCTTATCCTCCCCCTCCCTCGCTGAATGTCTCTCTCTTATTTGGTTCTCCTATATTCCTATTATAAGTGAAACCATTAAATATTTTTCTCTTTTTTTCTGGCTTATTTCACTGATCATGAGCCCTTCTAGTTCCATCCATGTTGATGTGAATTGCATGTGTTTGACTTTTTTGAATGCTAAATAGTATTCCGTTGTGTATATGTACCACATCTTCTTGATCCAGTCATCTATTTTTGGGCATCTGGGTTGTTTCTATACCTTAACTATTGTGAACAGTGCTGCAATAAACATGCGGGTGCATGTATCCTTTTGGATTAATGTTTTTGTGTCCTTTGGGTAGATTCCCAGAAGTGGCATTGCCGGGTCATATGGAAGCTCCATTTCTAGCAGTTTGAGGAAACACCACACAGCTTTCCATAGTGGTTGGATCAGTTTGGATCCCCACCAGCTGTGTAGGAGAGTTCCTTTTTCTCCACATCCTCACCAACTTTTGTTGTTGCCTGTTTTTTTAATGTGTGTCATTCTCACTGGTGTGAGGTGGTATTTCATTGTAGTTTTGATTTGCATTTCCCTGATTATAAGTGATGTTATTTTGCTCACTTTTTATACTAGCATACTTTTTCAACAAGTCTTCTAACTTTCACTGAATCTAGGAATCACTTTTCATTCACCCAGCAAATGTTTATTAAGTAACTTTGTGCCAAGTACTATGGCAAAAGCAGGCATTATGAGGATATTCCACAGACATGAAATCCACAAAAACCAGGTTAACTAATAAATATTTCCAAATTATAATGAATCATTTAAAGGAAACATGCTACTATGGTAAAGAATAACTTTTAGAAAACTTTTTCTGTGGGTGACTAGGGAAAACTTCTCTGAGGTGACATGACCTCAAGATAAAAAGGAACTAGTCTTGCAAATAGCCTGGGAAAGAATGAGCCAGAAAAAATAAGGAACAACATGTGTAAAATCCCTATGGGCAAGGTCTCAGTACATTCAAGAAACTCATACAATGCCAGTTTCACCAGCTTGTAGTGAAGCCAGAAATAAAATTGGAGAAGCTGGTGGTAGAGATTTTATCTGGCCTTATTGGACATGATAATGAACTTTAGGCAGCAGGGTGACATAATCATTATTAAGTTTGATCAATCACTTCAACTGCTTTGGGAGACTAAATTGTAGAGGAAAGATTGCAGGGAGAGGCATCAATGGAAGACACTGGGTTAATTCAGATTAGGGGTGGTAAGGCATGGTCTGGTGAGTGGTGATGGGTCTTTGGAAGAAGACAAGGTTAAGACACATCTCGGATGTTTCCTTAATGGGATATGCTGATGAATCTGATGAAAAGACTGAAGGGAAAAGAGAGGAAAAAATGTTGATGAACAGAATGGAAGATGAATATTTGCCTGAGCTTTAGGATGAAGGCAGATAGGTCAAAATGGGAAAATCAAGAGATCAATATTGGAAATGTGAAGTTTGAGTTGCGTATGAGGCATCTATGTAGAAATGTCACGCAAGTGGTTAGTTTATGTGGGTTAGAAATTCAGGAGACTCTCAGTCCCAGGAAACAGATGTAACCTAAAACCTTGTGAACTGAAGTATTCACTCAGAGACAGTATAAGAAAGAAATGTGAACAAGACTGAACATCACATACTGGAGCATGCCAACATTTACAAAGACAAGTCTGTGTCTCTGTTCTCCTGAGCACAACTGTTCTTCCTCTGCTACGTTCTGGGAAGACAGAAACAGCAAGGCCTTCTACCCTGCTTTTTGTCCTATAGCAAAATGCCATATGGATTCTGCAGATAAAAAGACATTAATTTTTCCATTCTTCTCTCCCCGTGGTCCCTTCCTGTCTTACCTGCACTTGAGAACATCTTTCCAGAACCTCACTCCATGCATTGGCCTCACACCATTGATAACAACTAAGTGTAGTAAGTCCTCAAGTTGCATCATTTTGTTCAAAATCATTTCATTATATCAGTGAAAAAAAAATCAGTCTTGGCTGATGGTGAACAAAATGACATTGTTCCAGGATCTGCTTTCATTATACATTGTTTCACTTAAATTATTATTTTCTGAGAATCTATAAAAGGTACTAATGAGGACTTAACTGGGTGGGTACTGTCATCCTGTAGGACAGGCATCATGTCACTTATGCACAAAGGGGGATAGGAAATCAATGCTCCTCCACTTATTTTTTACCTAGAACACTAAATTCTGTTGTACTGCAGAGGGAAAATATACCAAATGACTCCTGACATATTCCATCAGAAATCCTCAAGCACACACTGTTTAGCAGGCAAAACTAGAATTGGTGGCAATGGGCTGTCATAATCAGTGTAAATTTGTACTCCCTAGTACCTGCCTCCATCCGCACTAGCCATGTCCTTTAGAATGCAGCCCTTACTGATTTCCTTAATTTACAAAGATCACATATTAGCCAATAGAAAGACTTAAACATAAAATAAAAAGGAATCTAGAATATGCAGGCAGTTCACAAAAAATAAGTATAAATAGCTAGTAGACATAGATACTGCCTCACTAGTAATGAGAGGCATGCCGAACAAAATAAGGAGGTGATGTTTTAACCTCTCAGAGTGGTAAACTAAAAACTTGTATGACAGTCAGTGTTGTGAATATGAGTGTTTGTAACTCCCCACCCAGCATTTGTGGAATTTTTATTCCTTATTTGCTCTTCTTCACAACTACGGAAGAAAAAAGAAAGGGGCTAAGTGGGATAATATAGTCAGAAGATTAGGAATCAGGGGTGGGGTGGGAAAGGAGATGCTGGGGTCTAAAAAACGAGGACGACTTGCTGGCTGGACTAGAAAAAACATGATATTGGCAAGAAGTACTGCTTGTAATGATAATGTGTGAGAAAATCTAGGGGAAGGAAGACAATTTTGAGAAGTGTTAAACTAAGTTATAATTTGGATTAAATTTAAGTTTTTTGAGAAGTGCAGGTAAATAATGAAATTTCTTGTTTAGCTTTTGAACTGTATGTCATGCATTATGACCCACTGTGGAAGACTGATTTCATAGAAGTATCTTATACTATCGATTTTTGGTGTGGATATAGGAAAGAAAAAAAAAAACAGTTTTCTCCATCAGTGCAAATGTAAACTGGTGGGGTATTTTTGGAGGATTGGTGAGTTGACAAGATATCTCAAAATGCAACCCTATGATCTATCAATCCCATTGGTAGGAATTTACCAGTTTACCAATAAGATATTCACAAAAGGTTATACCATGATCTGTATAAGGTGAAATTCCCTGCAACATCATTTGTTATAGTATACAAATGGGGGAAATACTAGACATCAACATGTCAATTAACAAAAAAATTTGCTAAATAAAGCATGGTCTGTAGTTAATAGAATCCTAGGGGTCTCTTAGAAAGAATGTGGTAGGTCTGAATGTGCTAACATAAAAATGTTGCCAAGGTGTTACCAATGGAAAAAAAATGAAGTGTTTGGCAGTGCAGACAATATGTTCATTGCATATATGTACATTATTTTTGAAGGCATATGCCAACTTTTCTTTCTGGAGAACACTCAAGAAAATGTCAGGGTCATTACTATTGTAGAGAATGTCTCTGAGTTTGAATGGGAAGTGGAAAATTATACTTTTCACTTTTGCTTTTGTATACTGTTCACAGTGCTATATATTGAGATACCATTCCTGGGAATTTGGCAATTGGTCCTCCCTACTATATGTGGAAGCTCTAGCCTAATAAGAGTATGATGCCTCAGGTTATTTTTTAACTCATTTTGTAAAAAAATGTGTTATGTTTTTATTGAAGTAATGCTTCAGAGGTATAGGTTCATGCCTCTTCAAATTTTTCTTGCCCATTACCATCCTTAAATTATGACACCAAGAAGACAGCAGATTTCTGAATCTTCCTTTGTTTTCTGGCTAATGTGCTGTCATTTGTGTTGTTTATTGCTCAGTCTTGGCAGTTTCATGTGGAATTGTTTGAAGTGCCAGATGTTTTCACCATTAATATAGTTCATACCTGATACTTACACTGAGTTCATGTATTTATTGGACCATTAAATGGGTCTAATACCTATTTGATTTGGCTGTATAAACAAACTATTTCTTACTGGCATTAGAAAAAACTGGCCACTGGCTATGAAAATGTGTGTGGATGTGCCAGTTGTTGATAGCTGTGAACTTTTCAAAGTACTACACTGAACCAGTAGAAGCAGCTGGTCTAATATCTCATTTGAGGAAGTGAGATTGAGAACCTGAGATAAGATCCCAGGTTTTCAAACTTTTGAAATGTGGGCTAGAACTTCAAAAGAAAATTAGATGCTGAACTCACAGGTAGAGATGCTGTCTCTTCAACTATTAGTAACGGAGAACAGATTCAACTGAAGGTGCGAATACAAAGAGCTTTAAAAAAGAAATAAATGATTAACAATTTTTCTGAAAAATTAAAGGGTGCCTTTTAATCCTTGGAAAAGTAATTTTGCAATTAAATAACATTTCCACTGCTTTCAGGAAGATTTTTTTCTGTACCTTTTAGGATGTCGAAAGTTAATTATTATTCCTATACTCTCTGAACTGATAGAAAAGCAATGTGTGTGATTATATTCTATTTACTTATTGTAAACTTCTGACTTTTACATACATTGAATAAAGTTGTTATGCTAAAATATTGTAGTAATCAAATAATTAGCTTTAGTTAAAGATAACAAAGAAATTTCATTAAAAGTAAAAACTATGCTTTACAAATTAAAAAAAAAAGAGGGCTTATCTGGTGGCCTAGGGGTCAAGTCTCACCACTTTCACTACGACTGCCTGAGTGTGATCTTGGGCCAGGGAGCTAACCCACATGGTGAAGCAGACCTCTTCTATCTCACCTGCTGCTCTCCTTAGCAGTGTATTTCACTAAAATCTGCCTGCTCTGCTCCCCACTCTGTCTTTGGTGAATCCTCTTACCCCCTGTACCTCTGATCTACATCTCAGCTCTTCTATGCAAAAAAAAAAAAAAAAAAAAAAAAAAAAAAAAAAAAAAAAAAAAAAAAAAAAATTAAGTAAAAGACAGAAAAAAATCTTTCCTATGAGAAAGATTCAAATTTGTTAATTAAAAAACCTTGATGTTAGACAATTCATGTACATTTTACTTAATCACAACCACCCCTTTACTTTTGATGTGAATGCTTAGTTAAGAAATCTGTGTGACTAGGATGTAAGAGGTTAAAAGTGCCCTGGGGTTTCAGATGTCTTAATCACTTTCTGATTTTTTGCTTTAATCTGAGAGGAAAGCATTAGCAAAGTTATTGACAACATGAGTTTTTGACATTAGACAGAATATTTGACTTTTAGTTTCACTAGCTCCTAACTGAAGCAAGGTATTCAACCTCACTAATCCTGTTTCCACTTTTATAATACTAGGATAATAAGAGTAATTATTTCTTACATTTCTGTACAAAATAAACGAGATCATGTTTGTGTTCTGTCAGCAGTTTCATCAGTTGGGAAGTTTTTGGCTTCATGTAACAACAAGCAGAACTCAAAGTGACTAAATTATGAAGGAAACTTACTAGTTCATGTAGCTAGAGAATCTAAAGGTTAATAACTCCATGGTTCAATCAAGTCATCAGAACCTAGTGTATTTATGTCTCTCCATCCAACTTTATTAATTTTATCCCCGTTTAATTCCCCTTATGAACCCGAGGTGGTTGCCAACACTTCCACAGCTGGCAACGTGTTTCCTTATTCTCATCCAGGAGGAATGACTGAGGCTGTTATGTTCCAGCATTCTCAGTCAAATACAGTGATTCACCTGATTAGAAGAGCTCAGATCATATTCTTAACCTTAATCAGTTGCTGAAGTTAGGTTAGATTGGCCTAATGTGTGACATTCTCTGCCCTTGGGCTAGCATGTGGGTCAGTTCCCACAATCACACTGGTTATCAAGAAAATATCGGGGGCTGTGGAAAGTGGAAAGGTAGAAACATCTGTTGGAAAGATAACTGATACCTGTCACCATTGTGATCACAGTTGTCTAGGCACCATGGAGAGGTTCTCTACTCCCAGTCAAAAGTTATCTGTGTGCCTGGGTGGGCTCAGGGAACACTTAGTCGCCCCCCTCCCCCCAAAACATGTTAAAATTGCTATTAGAAGCAGAGAAATTTTTTTAAAAAGATTTATTTATTTATGCAGACAAGCTGGGGTATAGGCCAGAGGCATGGGGTGGCAAAAGGGTTCACCAGAGACAGAGTGGGGAGCAGCACAGGCAGATCGTTGGAAATACACTGCTGAGGGGAGCAGTGGGTGAGGCAGGAGACATCTGCTGAGCCATGTGGAAATCTCCCTGGCTGGGCATAGAACTCTCTTCGCTGCTGCCGACAGCTCCACAGCGCAGCACTTAACTGCTGTGCCACCAGGGAGGCCCAAAGCAGAGAAATTTCAGAAAAAGAGAAAAACCCACAATTCACGTGCCAGGATAAATAGTGTATATTCCTATAATAGGTCAAGCTTCCCCTACTTTGAGTACTTATTACCAAAAAACATTTGAACATCTTAGATTATCATTTTAATACTAAGTTATGAGGAAGTTTTAAAAAATCAGAAGTGACACATTATTATCTACTCATATGATGGTACCTAAGTTTTGACAGTTGAAAAGCTTTTTTTTAAAAATTGTGTTTTTTTTAATTGAAGTACACTTAAGCACTATTCATTTTGCTCTGCCTTTAAAACACTTTGAAGAATATCAATTAATTGAATAATTTAAGATAAGTTTTTCTTTTCATCGTATTTACTTAGCTACCAGTCAAATCTTGATAATCTCTAGGATCTATAATGTATTCATAGCAGATCTTGCTTTAACACTTATTAATCCAATACATTTTATTTACATATATGGAAAACTCACAAAATGCCTTCTCTGTGACAGGCTTCTCTACCTAGTAACTATAAAGTTAACACTCTGCCTGTGATAGTGACATTGTAGAACTTTACATCTTAAAAACAAGTATAAAAGCATATTTCAAAAGGGAATAGAAATATATTTATAATTTCTTATCTTTTTTATTATTTTTGCCTCAGCTCACAGTCCTATCACCCATGTAAGTAAGAATAACTGCGAATCACACTCTCCTCCCAAGATCTCACTCAAATGAGAGCATTTCAGTTCATAGCTAAGGGTTCTGAATATTTGTGAAAAAAGAGAAATCTCAATATTTACCATGACAAATGACTTCCTCCCAGTTGCTCAGATTTTCTCCTTTTAAGTACTTCCTTTGTGACTGTGTGTCTTAAAGTCTCAATTAAATACTAATCTATCTTTCACACCATTTAGTTTACATTCTTACCTGTAATTAGACTGTCATTTTAAGAATACAGAAGCAGGATGCAAATATTAACTCTTAACATAGGACACTAGCTCTTTCACACGTATTATCTTATTTACTCTTCAACAACTCTATTAGGTACTTCAACAACTCTATTAGGTAAGGTACTATTTTTATCTCAATTTTTCAAATTGAGACCCTGAGCTACTGAGTGATGGAGGCAAAATTTGAAGGGGAAAAAAAAGCTGACTAAAACGTGCTCTCTTTTGAAAGCAAGAAGAAATCTAGAGGTAATATAGATGAACGTCCTTTCTACAGATGAGGAATTGAGGGTCAAAAGGGGTAAGTTGTTTGCTGAAGGTAAATTAAGGAAGCTTCATGAAGGAGTAGGAAGTAAAAGCATGTCTGGTGACTTACAGCTGAATAAGGGCTCATTGCTGTCATCCTCCTCAGTTAACTGGAGTGAAATCTTTACAGCAGCAGAACTAGAAAATTATTGTAATTAAGCATAATTAATATATAACTGTATTCCTTAAATACATCACCCTCCATTTTCTCATATGTGAAATGGAGGAAGAGAACAGGGATAGTAAGGAGAGTTAGGTTAACTTGTCACTAGCATGCCTTTGATGACATGTATCATTATGTTTATTAAGCAAAGATATAATTAAAATAGTTGCACCCTACCAAACATTAGAATATTTATTAATAAAATAAATAACAAATTAATATTATAAATTAATAATATATCATAATATAATATAATATAATATAAATATTATAAATTAATAAAATAAAATGAATATTAACAAAAGAATTAGCAGTACAAAAACTTTTGAAATACCCTTTATTTTAGAGTATTGATAGATATATAGAAAAATAATAAAGATCAACTGGAGAATTTCCATATACCACATGCCCTACTTCCCCTATTATTCCATTAGGATGCTATATCTGTCATAGCTAATGAACCGATATCCATACATTAATATTAGCTTAGTCCTATACCTTATTCATATCCTTAGTTTTCACTTAAGGTCTTTTTTTTGAGCCAGGATCTCATCCAAGATACCACATTTCATTTAGTTTTCATGTTTTCTTAAAGTTTCTCTTTTTTTTTTAATATAATAGGCATTTGTTTTTGTTATTCGTATCTTTTACATTATTATGTATTCCCCATAAGTTACCCACCACCTGTTCACCCATGGAACCATTACCATAGTCCTCCGTGCTCCCCTCCTCCCCCCTCTTGAGCCCTTCCCCTCCCCTCCTTCCCTGCTGAATGTTGCTTTCTTATTTGGCTT